>CM062295.1:134597519-134833111 GCA_031216915.1 Pictodentalium vernedei
GAAATGCATTATGTTCGAATTCGGGCTTCTATAGTGAGCCCAAATATGAATCCAGGGGGGCCGATTTGAACAAACTTGAATCAGATCCACCCTACAATGTTGCATACCAAATATCAAAAGATTCTGCCTGCTGGATCTGGAGAAGAAGATTTTTTAAGACATTTGCCTGAAATGCACTAAGTTCGAATTTGAGCTTCTATACTGAGCCCAAATATAAACCCATAGGGCCGATTTGAACAAACTTAAATCAGATCCACCCCACAATGTTGCATGCCAAATATCAAAAGATTCTGCCTGCTGGATCTGGAGAAGAAGATTTTTAAAGAAATTTGCCTGAAATTCACTAAGTTCGAATTCGGGCTTTTATAGTGAGCCCAAATATAAATCCAGGGAGCTGACCTGAACAAACTTTAATCAGATCCACCCCCCACAATGTTGCATACCAAATATCAAAAGATTCTGCCTGCTGGATCTGGAGAAGAAGATTTTTTAAGAAATTTGCCCTGAAATGCATTAAGTTCGAATTCGGGCTTCTATAGTGAGCCCAAATATGAATCCAGGGAGCCGATTTGAACAAACTTGAATCAGATCCACCCCACAATGTTGCATACCAAATATCAAAAGATTCTGCCTACTGGACCTGAAGAATAAGATTTTTTAAGAAATTTGCCTGAAATGCATTATGTTCGAATTCGGGCTTCTATAGTGAGCCCAAATATGAATCCAGGGGGGCTGATTTGAACAAACTTGATTCAGATCCACCCTACAATGTTGCATGCCAAATATCAAAAGATTCTGCCTGCTGGATCTGGAGAAGAAGATTTTTTAAGAAATTTGCCTGAAATGCACTAAGTTCGAATTTGAGCTTCTATACTGAGCCCAAATATAAACCCATGGGGCCGATTTGAACAAACTTAAATCAGATCCACCCACAATGTTGCATGCCAAATATCAAAAGATTCTGCCTGCTGGAGCTGGAGAAGAAGATTTTTTAAGAAATTTGCCTGAAATTCACTAAGTTTGAATTCGGGCTTTTATAGTGAGCCCAAATATGAATCCAGGGAGCTGATCTGAACAAACTTTAATCAGATCCACCCCCACAATGTTGCATACCAAATATCAAAAGATTCTACCTGCTCAATCTGGAGAAGAAGATTTTTTTTAAGAAATTTGCCTGAAATGCACTAAGTTCGAAGTCCGGCTCCTATACTGAGCCCAAATATGAACCCAGGGAGCCGATTTGAACATACTTGAATCAGATCCACCCTACAATGTTGCATACCAAATATCAAAAGATTCTGCCTGCTGGATCTGGAGATGAAGCTTTTTAAATCTTTTTTCCATTGCCTACAGTGTTAAAAAGTGATGACTCAGCACTTTTTCAAAGTCCTGAAAAAAGTACCTTGTGATCAAACTGATAGGGATTTTTTTTTAACCATTCTATTCTACTGGATAAAAGTAAGCTTTACACAAAATAAGAATTCTCTGTGCCGTGTAGTTTTGGAGATATGGCAGTTTTAAGGTTTTTTCCTATTTTTTAGCTCCCGAGGTTCCCACGGGGCAATGAGAAAATTTTTTTTTGCATCAATCAACTACTTATGACCCATTATCATTTCATATCAAATTTGGTTCAAATCGACCTGACGGTTCTGAAAATAGAAATTTTAGGCGTGGCCAAAATTTTTGCCCCTCCCATAACGAAGGCAAATAATGCCCGACAAACTTCTCTTGAACAAACTTGATTCTAAACCTCAAAAGGACTCTGTATACCACATATCAAGTCTCTGCTACTGGTGGTTCATTAGAAGAAGATTTTCAAAAAATTTGGCCATTTTTTCCCCACACCTCTGCTCAATATGAGCCGAAACCTATTTTGGATAAAAATCAAAATGCCCCTATACAACCACTACTTACATGAAATTTAATTAAAATGTGGCCAGTGGTTTAGGAGAAAGAGGCTCAAACAGCACCTTCACGACAAAGAGTGATAAGAAAAGCTCACCCTGACTTTCAGTCAGGTGAGCTAAAAATGAAACAAGTGAGCCTAAAATGCTCATCTGACTCAAATTGTCAAAACAGACGAGTGTATCAGCAAGTGATCAGCAGTGAGAGCAATTTTTTTGATTAGCTATGACACAACCAAAGGCAACTTTTTTGGCCATTCATTACTGCTGGTCCTAGGAAAGCTTAAAGCTTCCTAGCAAACTCTGTTCTGTGAAGTATTAAAAAAACAACCGAACAAAATTTTTGTTTTGTTTTAAACTACTGTGGTTCTTTCTAGCACCCCCCCCCCCCCCCCCCCCCCCCCCCCTCAAGAAGAAACAAGCGAATCGATTTGAACAACCTTGAATTTGACACGCCGAGAGATGTCACTTACCAAATATGAAAGGATTCTCACTGGTGGATCTATAGAAGAAGAATTTTCAAGAAATTTTCTCACATTCTTTAATTCTTTAAGTTAAACTTTGGGCTTCAATAAAAAGCCCAAATATTAAGCCAGGGACCTGATTTGAACAACCTTCAATCCTACCCTCCCAGAGGTTTTGTACACCAAATATCAAAAGAATCTGACTGCTGGATCTGAAGGAGATGATTTTAAACGATAATTCCCCATATTGCACTAAGTAAATATTTGGGCTCCCTTGGGGAACCCAAATATTAACCCAGGAACTTGATTTGAACAAATTTCAACCTTACACCTCTAGAGATGTCACATACCAAATATGAAAGGATTCTCACTAGTGGGTCTGAAAAAGAAGATTTTTTAAGAAATTTTCTCATATTGCACAAAGTTAAAATTTGAGCTCCAATAAAGAGCTCAAATATTCATCCAGGGATCCCATTTGAACAAACTTGAATCTAACCCCCCCCCCTAGAGATGCTGCATACCAAATATCAAAAGAATCTGACTGGTGGATCTGAAGAAGAAGATTTTTAAAGATTATTCCCCATATTGCACCAAGTTAATATTCAGGCTTCCATAGGAAGCCCAAATATTAACCCAGGGTCTCAATTTGAACAAACTTCAATCTGACCTCTGCAGAGATGTTGAATACCAAGTATCAAAAGAATCTGACTGTTTAATCTGAAGAAGAAGATTTTTAAAGCTTATTCCCCATAGCGCCCTAAGTTAATTATTTGGGCTCCTCTGTTGAGCCCAAATATGAACCGAGAGTGTTGATTTGAACACACATGTATTTGACAGTCCTGTGGATGCTGTATACCAAATATCAAAAGATTCTGATCAGCGGTTCTGAAGAAAATACTTTTTTTCCATTTTTGAAATATGCTGACTCAGGGGGGAGGGGTTTAACCCATATTCAAACTTGGCCTGTATTACTAGCTGGAAAATACACATATCAACTTTCGTTGAAATCAAATAATCCCAAACTGGAGTTATCGGTTGTAAACTACAGACGGACAGACAGATGGGTGGACGGATGGGCGGGTCGGACAGACAGATGGACGGGTGGATGAACAGACAGACCATTTACATAATATGACCACTTTTACAAATGGGCGTATAAAATAGTAATATCAAATTTGAAGAGAATCGTATAATTAGAACTGGAATTATCTTCTGGATAACATGGGGAGGAGGGAGGGGTGGATTGATTCAACCCACCTCCCCGGAAGTTTTGGAGACAGCATCAAAGTCCCTCACTCCCATTTCCTTCCAATCTGTATTACTTTTGTAAAACAACAGAAGTATACTGCAGAAGGCTTTTCTTTATATTTCAAACTGTGAAGTACAGGTAATGAGAAACAAAACTTTAAACAAAACTCTAAATGTCAACAGACGGACGAACGGATGGATGGATGGATAGACGGACAGACGAAAGTCATGACTTTAGCCCTGACCGTAAACAGTCGGTCTAAAATTTGTAATTGGCACCCCCAAGTGTGTGTGTGTGTGTGTGTGTGTGTGTGTGTGTGGGGGGGGGGGGGGGGGGGAGGGGGGGAGAGGGAGGGGGGGTATAAGAGTAAAAATAAACAGCTGCGCCATGAGCGCATGATACGCCCATTATCAATTACAAGAGGGAACCACACAATATGAGTATACATGTGTACTTGTCAGGTTACATATACTTGCCACCAAAAAATCATGAAAATTGCTCAAAGTCCAACATGTGGACAATTGCCTATATTTTGATGAATAAAGTCCCATAACTCTGGAATGACAAATCGGACAGCAACACAAATCGAAAGGGAGATTCCTTCTATCAACATATACCTGCAACCAAAAAATCATGAAAATTGCTCTAAGCATTTTCAAGTTATTGTTCGACATGTGAAAAATGAAGTCCCATAACTCTGGAATGACTAATCGAATGGCGACACCAACCGAAATGGAGCTTCCTTCCAGCAACATAAACCACCTACCACAAAATCGTGAAAATCTCTCGAAGCGTTCTCAAGTTATCGTACGAGGTGTATAAAATCAACAATTTTCTAAGTATAAAGTCCCATAACTCTGGAATGACTAATCGAACGGCGACACTAAACGAAAGGGAGCTTCCCTCCATCGATATACACCCCCTACCCAAAAATCAGGGAAAATCTCTCAAAGCGTTCTTCAGGTATCGTACGACATGTGACCGGACGGACAGACGGACAGCGGTATACCATAATACGACCCGTTTTTTCAAAACAGGCGTATAAAAATTAATGCATACAGTCACTCTAAATCCTTCAAAATACATTTTGGACCAAAGACAAAATATTGCCTAAATGGCCCTGGGGGAGGCAGTTGTAAGAGTCAATTCTTTTTCTGCATGTAGTCACTATAAATCCTTAAAAATGCATTCTGGACCAAAGAAACAAAAATTGATAATTGAAGGGAGGGGCGGGGGGGTGGGGGGGGGGGGAGGGGGGGGGTATAGGAGTTTAAAAAAGTTCTGTATGTTATCACTCTAAATACTTCAAAAAGCAAAAGCAAAGAACAAAATATCCGATTGGTGGGGGTGGGGAAGGGCACGGCAATAACTTCAATAATTTTCATTGAATGATGGTGGTCATCGAACTTGACCTAGTCATTGTTACTGTAGAGACATGTACTGAAAAGAATTGAAATCTGTTAACTCTTGTTCAAGTTATGCCATAAACAAAGTTCGCACAGATGGATGGACAGACGGACGTAGCTCTATGCTAGATCCCTCCCTTGTGGGGGGATAAAAAGTAACAAAGTATGTGGTGGAAGCCTAATTTGAAATTTAGAGAAACTAAGTTCGAAAACCACTTTGAAAAGGGTTAAATTAATGCCAATATTATTTGAAAGCACTGTATACAGATTCAGTAGACCTTGCCCCAAATGAAAAATAATGACGTTGTAACACAGTGTTTGAAGAATGAAAGGTACAACCTTGAAAAGCAAAAGTTTAAATCAAAACTTTAAGCTGGGAATACTAAGTAAAACTAACTGCCAAAAAAGGGTTAAATATTTCCTAAAAACGATAAAAGAAATCAATGATGTAAATGCAATCATTAAGTTGTATTGATTTGCAAGAATTAAAGTAAGAAAGTATGTGGCAAAGCCTAATTTCAAATACAAAGAAACTAAGTCTGAAAACATGTTTAAAAGGGGTTAAAATAATGAAAATCACTGTAGAAAGGTTCAGTAGACAGTAGAAATTGTCCCAAATGTGAAACAGTGACATTGCACTAAACTGTTTGAAGAATTAAAGGTGTAACTTTTTAAGCAAAAAAACTTTAACCAAAATCTTTAGCCTGGAAGTTGTAAGTTAAACTGCCATACAATTAAAGTGTCAATGACACTGTAGCTCAACTTGACAAACTTGAACTTGGTCAGTAAAAAGTGAAATGGCAAAATTGAAGATCATTGGTACCAATGTTATTTGGTGAAATTTCAACATAGCAGCATTGTGTGTGCACAACGTCAAGAGTAATCCTGGCATTTTTAAATGTAAACTGTAAGACTGGCTAAAGGAAGAATGTTGATACACAAATGCAATAAGTTCAGAGGTTATTGTAAATGGCAACTTTTTTCACAGAAATGAATGCTAATCAATAGCTCTTATCTAAAGGTCTCGCCCAATGAGCACACCAAGTTCAAAAACAAACAATCCTATGATAAATGTGGCCTGTAGGCCATGTCAAAGAAGAATGTTGATGCACAAATGCAATAAATTCAAAGATTGTTGCTAAAAGCAACAGTTTTTGATGGAATTGAAAAGAAAATCGATAGCTCCTATCTTTGTCACCCTGGATACAAAGTTTCAAAACAACATGATAATGAATGGGCCCTCTGAGGCATGCCAAAGGAAGATGTTAATGCACAAATGCACTAAGTTTGAAGATCATTGCTTGTGGCAATGTTTTTTTCTCTCATTTTTATGGAAATTCATAATGAAGGTGTGAATGACACTGTAGCTCAACTTGACAAACTTGAACTTGGTAAGTTATAAGTGAAATGGCAAAATTGAAGATCATTGGTACCAATGTTATTTGGTGAAATTTCAACATAACAGCATTGTGTGTGCACAATATCAGTATAATCCAAGCATTTTTAAATGTAAACTGTAAGGCTGGCTAAAGGAAGAGTGTTGAGAAACACATGCACTAAGTTTAAAGGTTATTGTAAACGGCAACTTTTGTTCAGAGAAATGAATGCTAATCGATACCTCTTATTTAGAGGTCTTGCCTAATGAGCACACCAAGTTAAAAAACAGTCCTATGATAAATGTGGCCTGTAGGCCATGTCAAAGAAAAATGTTGATGCACAAATGCTATAAATTCAAAGATTGTTGCTGACAGCAACAGTTTTTGATGGAAATGAAAAGAAAATCAATAGCTCCTATAAGCATACAAAGTTTCAAAACAATCTGATAATGAATGCGCCCTCTGAGGCATGCCAAAGGAAGATGTTAATGCACAAATGCACTAAGTTTGAAGGTCATTGCTTGTGGCAATGTCTTTTTCTCATTTTTTTATGGAAATTCATTAATATATCCTTCAGAGAGGGAAAAAGTTATAAGTTGCTGCACAAATGCAGTAAGTTCAAAGGCTGGTGATAACAACAATAATTTTTTATGGAAATGATAAAAAATCAATAGCTCACATCAAGAGGTAACCCCGAACACACATGCCAAGTTTCAAAGTGATCCGATCAAAAATGTGCCCTGAAGGGTGTGCCAAAGGGAAATATTGAAGCCTGACAAAACTAAGTTCAAAGGTTGTTGCCAGCGGAAACATTTTTTTACAGAAATGGAAGAAAAACGATAACTCCCATATAGATATCACCCCACACAAGCACACCCAGTTTCCAAGCAATCCATTCATAAATGTGCTCTGCAGGGTGTGTCAAAGGGAAATATTGACGCATAACTGCACTAAGTTTTTACTTGTTTCATCAGAGGTCATTGCCAATGGCAACTATTTTCTGATGGAAATGGAAGAAAATCGATAGCTGCCATCTAGAGGTCACCCCAAACAAGCACACCAAGTTTCTAAGTGATACAGTCAAAAATGTGCATTGCAGGCTCCGCCAAAGGGAAATATTGATGCATAACTGCATGAAGTTCATCGAAGGTCAATTCCAGCGGCAACATTTTTCGATAGAAATATAAATTTTATAGTAAATTTCCTTTCTTATTATACCTACCGAAATTGTTTACTACAGGCTTGCACTACAGTGGAAGAACCTAACTCGGATAAAATACTCTCTATTTTAATCTTTCCCAAGATTTGGGAAAGAAAAGTGGATTAAAAACACCACGAAAAAATAAGCCAAAACTGGGTCGAGCGCCATCGGCGCACACCCAGTATGGGACGCTCTTCCATAGTACAAATCCACGACTTCCGTAACACAGTGCGCAATGCGTCAATTCGTCATTCTTTTGATTCCGAACAACACAGGCGTTATGTGATCAGCGGGGAGGAAGGATTCTTACCCGAATAAGAATACGGGAGGGCCTCCATGTAAACAATTTCGGTAGGTATAATAAGAAAGTAAATTTACTGTAAAATTTATACTTCTTATCAACCTACCTCAATTGTTTACTACAGGCTGAATAGATAAAAGGCTGGAGGGAATCACATAACCAACCCACACATAACGCAATAGCACTGGGACCGTGGACAGAGGAAGAGATCCCTAGGCCTATCAAACCATAGCATCACAAACATTAGAGAAGACAATAAAAGATGAGGCATATGGTGAAGTGCGACGCACAGACAGAAAAGGGCAGTAACAGCACAAATTAGTGTTGTACGGTTAACCGGTTTTATAAGTCGGTTTCAGTTTTGCTTGAAAACCGAAACCGAAACCGTGTAACTGGTAAATGAGTACGGTTTCGTTTTTTTCCTAAAATGTCGGGAGGAGATGTTTTCTTTATTCAGTTTGCACTAACAATGTCTGAAATGGCAAGCTTTGTCAGAAAATAACAGTGTCGTCAATGCACGCCACATTCTGGGTGTAAAGGGGTCACTGCAGCATGTCCAGATCACTCGAGAATGATGTATGACAAGTTGTCCATCACACATCGTTGACGTAAAAATGGGTTGTGTTTTCTGTGAGAATAATAAAACAGACAGCCAACACGCCTACATTTCACTGATTACAGGAAATACATTGTGCAGTTGGCTTCGTTTTTGAACAGGTTTGTATGACATAGTCAATCAGTTTAATTAAAATTACTTAAAATTACTTATCAACAATCTGTCGGACAGGGAATAATATCATATCAGAAAAAGGTCTTGGCATTTCATTGTCGTATTCGAAAATAACATTTGTCACGGGTTGCCCACCACATGTTTCGGACATGTAGTCTGTTGCCTCCCTTGATGTGCTTATCTGGGAAGAGGTTTTACTGCAATTCAGTCTTGGGACGTTCCGACCCGAGACAATTTGTCCTGAAGGCTTCAGCCCACTAAAAACACGAAACCGCAAGTTCTTATTTTATTTAGTTCAATATATGAAGGCCAAAACGTCTTGAACCGAAACGTCCCGAGGCCGAAATGTCCCAAGACCGAATCGTCCATATCCACGGGAAAAAGCTGCGTTCCGTAATATCGCTGTCAACGTGCCACGGTTGCATTCCCACACAACTTTAAGGGGGCCAATCAAAGGAACAAATCAGCGGTAGAAATTGGAATGCCAAGAGGCAAACGCAAACAAGTTACAATATATAACAGTACACCAGTGATTTTGTGAAATCAATTCCGTTGAGTAAAACCATTGTGTGCGCGAGGTGGGGCCGTGGGGGAGGGGGGGGGGGGAGGAAAGACAATAGGTATTTGGTAAAGTGGTTCGTTTTGAAGCCCACCCAGCTACAGACTTTCCCATTCCAGGCTGACATGAAATGATTGCTGATTATTTTACTAGGGCGGGTGATGGCACTAGTCACCACTCTGCGTGTGTGTGTGTGTGTGTGTGGGGGGGGGGGGGGGGGGGTATTGAAAAGAGTCCATACATCAGTTCATTGTCAAATATGTTAGGATGGGTGTCTAGGTGACCCACTTGGCAACGCTTGTTATTATTTGCAATGCCTGGTAGGGTCACTTTGCTAGGCTGCCCAGGGCCCTACCCAGGAGTGAACACTGAACAAAGCCCTGGGAAATTGTGAATTAGCTCTTTTCACACCCATGTGTTAATATCAATTCATCATAGACTCTCTTATGCCTGAACTTAAAGACCAGAGGTGTGGGGGGGGGGGGGGGGATGTGCCTAGAATTGGTGAGTGGTGATATTCTGCGAACACTGTTACATTTTATTTTCTTACATATTTTTTTTGTTTTGATAATGCCTGCCATTTATACACTTAGCACAAATGCTAGTCACTGCCAATTAAATCATCATTGAAAATATGACAGTATGGGCATTATATTGACACTACATAGTTTCTGTTGGAAACTGCAGATGTCTTACTATAAAAAAATGAAAACCGACCTATAAACCGAGTTTTTTTTAAAAAAACAAACCGAAACCGAACCGAAACAAGAAAAAATAAAACCGCACAACACTAGCACAAATCTGGAACTGACCCTGAAAAAGGCTGAAAGGCTGGGATAGACAACAGCCTGAGCCGAAGAAAGAGGGCCCCAAGGTTCTCTGTCGGCTCCTGCAACTGTCGCAGATAAAAGGAGAATGTAGCATTTCTCCAGAAGGCTGCCAGTATAACATCAGTCATCCGACAACATGACAGAGTTATTAAAAGAGGAAGACAATGCACGCACATCGTGGCAGAAAAAACAATTGGTAATACAATCACCAGTAGCTAGACGAGCGGAAGCTGCACGAATTGCAAGACAAGTCCATCAAGAAAAGGATGCAGGAGAGATCTGGCATGTGGGAAAAAACGCATATTCATCCAGGATAAAGGCGTGAACGCCCCCCACCCCCAAGCAGAGCAGCGCCCAAGAAAGTGACCATCTTGGAGTAAACTGCAAAGTCCTAGGCCTTTTCAAGGAAAAGAGCTGAACAAGCTTGGAGAGGCAAGGATGAGTGTCGAAACAACGCGGTATCACATAGGAAAAAAAGTCTCCGAAGCATGGACATGTACCCATTGCTGGAGACCCCCAGAAACAAACATATACCAGAAACTCCGCAAGCAATGTGATCGAAGGAGTGACAGAAGCAACAGAGTGATCGCACACCAAGAACAGAAGAACCTTCCACTTAGCCACAGAGGCTAAACCAGTGGAGTGCCTCCTTGAAGAAGAAAAGCAACTCCACTGCGTGTCTCGAAAAACCACTACGGAGGAGACAGGACCCGATAAAAGACATGTGCGAAGGCACAATGAAGTCGGGTCAACTTGAAAACCTCCTCGGGCGACTTTGGCAAAGAAAGTCGCGAGGTAGAGGGAGACATGCCGGAACCGCCGCTAACAGAGAGCGGAGCAGATTGATCCACACCCACCGAGGCGATGGGTGTGATCTAAAGGATTCAACGACTGCAGGTTCATATCTGGGTGAGAACCTGAGGTGGAATCGGAACCGGTAGGAAGGCGTAGCCGACAAGAATCCCAAAGGAGGGCCAGAGCGTTCACGGCGAAAGCCAGAGCATCTGGACACGGGGAGACGAAAGTGTCCACCGGATGGTTCCAACAAGTCACAAGAGATCGATGGAACCCGCCATGTGGAGCATCCACCTGGTGGAAATGACCCTGCCCCGACGGGACAGGGAGTCGGCTAGGACGTTCAGGCGACCGGGAATGTGACGAACAGCCACCCCGGCGTGGACATCCTGAGCGAGCAGTACAAGATCCCAAGCCAATTCGTACATTGGAACAGAGTGCGTGCCGCCCTGGTTCCGAATGTAAGCAACCACCGTCGAATGGTCGGACAACAGAAACCTAGCGACGTGAGCAAGCTCAACAGAGTGGCAACATCCGACTCCAGTAAGGCAGCATTGGAATGCCCCTGGAGGATATCGTCCAGATATGCCGAAGTAGTCACCCTGGACTGTGTGCGATGGAAAGCTATCACATGCGACATCAGTCTGGTGAAGGCCCAAGGAACCAGGTTGAGGCCGAAAGGCATGGCCTTGAACTGGTAAACTCGCCCCAGAAAAACAAACCTGAGATACTTATGAATCGGAACGTGAAAGTAAGCGTCTCGCAGGTCGAAGCTGGAAGCAAAATCTCCCTGGTGAATTGAACGGAGGACCGACCTGAAAGTCTCCATGCTGAACTTGGGAGCAATGATAGACTGGTTCAAGAAACTCAGATCGATAACCGGTCGGAGTCGGCCGTCCTTCTTCGGCATCAAGAACAGGCGGGAATAGAAACCCACTGACCTAATGTTCTTGATGACCTCAATCGCCCCCTTTGTCAGGAGATTGTCTATCTCCGTGGACAAAAGTTCCCGACGTAAAAAGTCTGAAGGAACTGCGGTTGGAAGAGGCACCTTGGACAGAGTGGGGTGCCGTCGGAAGGATATTCGCAGCCCGGACCAAACAACATCTAACATCCAAGGATCGGATGTGATGGTGGCCCAACGGTCTGCGAACTCTGCTATCCTTCCTCCAACCTGGGACGAGTCGAGGTGAGGACCTTCATTTCGAACCCCGACGAGGTTCGCTCGAGGAGAAAACACCTCCTCTACTGAATGAAGAATCCTGGGACTTCCCTCAAGACTGCCGACGCTAACCCTTACCCATTGAATAAGAAGTAGAAAGCGGTGGCAGAAGGATCAGCCCCTTTGCTACACAGAGGAAGCAGAGGGTACTTGTTAGGCTTGGAACGGCCCGTGCCTACCCTAGAAGGCTGATCAAGCTGAAGAAACAGCAGCTGATCATTGGAATGACGTAGGACGTCATCCCGGACCGTCAACACAGAACCATGGAAAAGTTGCGGACCTGCCAAAAAGGCAGATCGAACAGTAGCGCACTGCTCCTCGGGAAGGGATCGGCCTGTGTCCAGCACAGAGTCCCTTCGAACTAATTCCAGATTAGCCGTGTTACAGGCATGCGTGTGAGTAAGATGCATGAGCGCATTGGACAGCACACGCAAAGGAGCCTGTACCTCGTCAAACTTATCTGGAGGCAGATAAGCAGCTAAAGCTGAGCCGACGTGATCGGAGAGAGAAAGCATACCAAGCATCTCTCTCAATAAGCCCAATGTGGACTCCAGAGTCGTCATCGGAATGACGGCAGACTTGGACTTGGAAAGCCCGAGGGAATTGGAGTCCTGATCCAAAACTGTCAAAGTCTGGTAGACCGACGGATTGGCAGAATCGTACGAACGATAACGTGCCGGAGGCAAAAAGGTGTCAACCCTGGTGAAGAACGGAGCCTTCATAGCCTTGGAACTTAGCTTAGAGTCCAAGGCTGAAAATGCTTCAACCAACTGTACCGACGGGCACGGTCAAAGACGCCCAGAAGCGGGTTGCTCCATAGGCTGTTGGTGCGCGACCGATGATCGCGGCCTGGCTGACACTGTCGACTGGTTAGATGGTTTGAGATCAGGCAGAAACCCAAACACAAAGTCAAGAGCTGCCCCCAAGTCCGTAGACTGCTGGCTCTCGACATCAAGCATGTCTGACTCTTCCCCTGAGTCGGAAGACACATAGCCCATCGTGGGCAAACCAGCCGACGCCTCCCATGGTGTCGGAACACCAGGGGGGTCAGAAAGCGTCCTGTTTCCAATCCCGGGAGGCGGCGCCATAGGGGGCGCCTGGAAACCACTCGCTGCCTCGCTGGAAGCAACGGGAAGGCTCTGTGACAGAAACTGAGTGAGTAAGGAGAGGGCCTCCCTAAGCTCACTGCCCGTACTGGCCGGTTCGACAGGGGGACGAACCGGCAAAGTGGCTTCACCTCTGACCCTCTTAACCAGCGTAGGGTCACGATCCTCCAAAACACCCGACGTGGGACGACGGGCGGCAGCCGAAACGTCTGAAGGCAGACGTATATAGGGGTGTGACACACCCCGAGGATCACCATAGCGGGAACTCATGAGAGTCACCGTGGACCTCTGCAGGGCAGAAGGTCCAGGCTGCACAAAAGACATTGGTCCCCCAAAACTGGTCGTGTGGCCAGAATGAGTGGACGGAAACGCCACGGAGTTCATAGTGTCCCACTAAGAACAACCGAATGCAATGACAACTGTGGTGCTCGATGGCGCAGAGACCACAGGAGAGGGTCCGGCCGCCAGCCACTTCCAACTTCGCCGAGTTGTAGTCAGGGAAGGCTGAGGCCGATACCCCCACGTCTACACAACCAGACACCACAGCAGACCACTGCAGGAATAAAACTACTGTGCTCAATGGCTGAGAGGACACAGTAGGGGGTTCAGTCGGCAGCCCCATCTGACTTTGCCGAGTGGAAGTCTGGGAAGGCTGAGGCCGAAACCCCACAACCACACTACAGACATCCCTGCAGACCCTGGGCGGGAGAAGCCGAGGCCGGCTAAAAAAGGTGCCCAATGACGTTGTAGACGGAACAGCAGTAGCAGCAGATACGACGGGAGCTGTTGGAACTGGCGGAAAAGCGGAGAGAGCCACCATGCTCGGCCTCCAAAGGAGGAGTCACAACCCTAGTGACAGCCTCAGATGTCGACTGGAAAGGGCGCATAGTCCCGGAACCAGGCATCTCTACACCAGAAATCCAACAGCTCCTGCAGTATCCACCACGGTAAAACACTGCACATTCCCCATGGAAGGGGAATAACTCTCACCAGACATGGTCGAATCGGGAAGCCCCGAAATGACAGCGGTCCCCACCCCCCACTGGTACGGGAGGAGCTGCACATCCCCCATGGAGAGGGAGCAATTCTCACCAGACGTGGTCGAATCGGCGAGCCCGAAACGATAGCGTTGCCCACCCCCCGCAGGAGTGGGAGGAGCTGCACATCCCCCATGGAGGGGTCAAACTCACACCAGACGTGGTCGAGTCGGGGGGGCCCCGAAACGACAGTGTACCCCCCGCGGGGGCGGGAGGAGCTGCACATCCCCCACGGTGGGGGTAAACTCACATCAGATGTGGTCGAGTTGGGAGGCTCCTGAAACGACAGCATTCCACACCACCCGCGGGTGCGGATGAAACGGACAGGAGAACGCACCAATGGCGAGGGCAAAAGGAATTGCCCTAAAGGAACCGAACTGGAAAGAACAGAGGTGAAAGCAGTAGAAGAAAAAGGTGAACTCAACAGAAACAGAAAGTAGAAGAACACCCTCAACTACGAGAGAAGGTGGCAGAACCCAGATGGCCGACACCTAACTCCAATAACAATTACATTTTTATCAACCGAAAAATTCATTGTCGAATCGCGATGACACGATGTCGCAAACAAAACATTCGCGAAAACGGAATAGTAAATAATATACAATGAGAATGTGGTTGAAAATATAAACGAGAATATATAAAACACAGTCCTGTTATTATACGATCTTCAGATCCATAAATCCAGTCACAGGAAAACCATTATCGACGAGTTAAAATATCACTGTTACTTTAGCAAAGATGGCACACACACATCCACCACGTGTGTGGATAATCAAAAGAATGGCGAATTGACGCATTGCGCACTGTGTTACGGAAGTCGTGGATTTGTACTATGGATAAGCGTCCCATACTGGGTGTGCGCCGATGGCGCTCGACCCAGTTTTGGCTTATTTTTTCGTGGTGTTTTTACACCACTTTTCTTTCCCAAATCTTGGGAAAGATTAAAATAGAGAGTATTTTATCCGAGTTAGGTTCTTCCACTGTAGTGCAAGCCTGTAGTAAACAACTGAGGTAGGTTGATAAGAAATTGAAGAAAATCGATAGCTCCCGTCTAGGGGTAACCCCAAACAAACATACCAAGTTTCAAATCATTCTGATCATAAATCTGCCCTGTTGGGTGTGCCAGAGGAACATATTGATGCCTGACTAAACTAAGTTCAAAGGACGTTGCCACCGGCAACATTTTTTGACGAAAATCGAAGAAAATCAATAGCTCTCATCTGGAGGTAACACCAAACAGGCATACAAAGTTTCAAACCGATCTGATCATAAATGTGCCCTGTAGGGCATGCCGAAGAAATATATTGATGCCTGACAAAACAAAGTTCAAAGGTTTTGACGCATAACTGCACAAAGTTTATCAAAGATCGTTGCCAGTGCAACATTTTTTGATGGAAATGGAAGAAAATCATTAGCTCCCATCTAGAGGTCACTCCAAACAAACATGCCAGATTTCAAAGTTATCCGATCATGATTGTGCCCTGTAGGGTGTGCCAAAGGGAAATATTGAGGTCTGACTAAAAAAAGTTCTAAGAACGTTGCCAGCGGCAACATTTTTTGATGGAAATGGAAGAAAATTGAAAGCTCCTATCTAGAGGTAACCCTAAACAAGCACACCAAGTTTCAAAGCAATCCGATAATAAATGTGCCCTACAGAGTGTGCCAAAGGGAGATTTTGATGCATAACTGCACTAAGTTCATAAAAGGTCGTTGCCAGCGGCAACATTTCTTGGCAGAAATTGAAGAAAATCGATAACTCCCATCTAGAGGTAACCTCAAACATGCATACCAAGTTTCAAACTGATCTGATCAAAAATGTGCCTTGTACGACGTGCCAAAGGAATATATTGATGCCAGACTAAAATAAGTTCAACGATCGTTGCCAGCGGCAACATTTTTCAACGGAAATCGAAGAAAATCGATAGCTCCCATTTAGAGGTCACCCCAAACAAGCATACCAAGTTTCAAAGCGATATCATCATAAATGCGACCTGTGAGGTGTGCCAAAGGAAATTGTGGACGTATGTATGGACAGACGTATGTATGGACGTACATACGTACACCGATGGATGAGAAGTGATGGCAAAAGCTGAGCTTGACTTTGTCAAGTTGAGCTAAATATACCCTGCAGAGAGTGCAGAAGGGATAAGTTGCTACACAAATGCAGTAAATTGAAAGGCTGGTGATAACAACAATAATTTTTTAAAGGATATGAAAAATGAAAGTGTCAATGACACTGTTGCTCAACTTGTTAAGACATGTACATCAAAAGTATGTGACACAGCAATGACAAACATTTAGGTAATGACCTGTTAACAAAGGTACATATAAAGTATTGTAACGGTCTGTACATAAATACTGACCGTAGCCTGTAACAAATGTATAGCTAAAGTATTGTAAAGGTGGGTGACAGTCAGATGTTAAACTAGAAAAGAAATCTTTGAGTCCCAGAGTGGGTCTGACTGAACCCCAAAATATTTGTTCTCATAGCACATCGATAACAAAGGCACCCAAAACACTCGTTCCTGTCCCAAGGTGATAACAAAGGTACCCAAGAAGTTTCGTGTTCATAAATACAGCCTTTAGCCTGAGCCGTATAGAAGCTGTGTACAAACAAGAGGCCCCAGGAGGCCTGCGGGTGCTCACCTGACATGGTAGTCTAAATATCAAACCAGGGACTTGAATAAGCTGCATAGGTCCCTCCTAAGAAAAGCATATATCAACTAGATGAAGCGATTGTTCCCACACAATACACAGGATTTTCCTTCTATTTTTTTGTTACTTAAAATTGACCGAAACGCATAAAAAACAAAAAAGAATTTCCGGATTTTGGTCTTAAATTTTCTAAGTCCCACTCGGACCCCAAATTTTCAGTGTAAAAAAAAAAATTTTTTTTCTCTTAAAATTGACCGAAACGCATAAAAAACAAAAAAAAATTCCGGATTTTAGTCCAAAATTTTCCAAGTCCCGCCAGACCCCAAATTTTCAGTGTAAAAAAAAAAAAATTTTTTGTCTTAAAATTGACCAAACCACATAAAAAACAAAAACAAGAGGCCCCAGCGAGCCTGAGGGCACTCACCTGACATGGTAGCCTAACTATCAAGCCAGAGAATTGATTTCAACAAGTTGAATCTGCTCCTCCTAAGAAAAGCTTATAACAAATATCCAAAGATTCTGACCAATGGATCAAAAAAAAAAAGATTTTTAAAGAATATTCCTCATATTGAATTAAGTTATAATTCGGTCTCCCACAGGGAGCCCATATGTGAACCCAGTCAGTGACTTGGCTTTAACAAACTTGAATCTCCCCCCCCCCCCCCCCCCCCCCCCCCCCTTTAAGGATGCCGCACACCAAATATCAAAACATTCCGACTGCTGGATCTGAAGAAGATTTTTTAAGAAAATTCCTCATTTTGAACTAAGTTACAATTCGAGCTCCTACAATGAGCCCAAATATGGACCTAGGGACATGGCTTGAACAAACTTGAATCTTACCCCACTAAGGATGCTGCATAAAAAATATCAAAACCATTCATCTGCTGGATATTTTTAAAGAAAATTCCTCATTTTGAACTAAGTTGTCATTCGGGCTCCCATAGTGACTTGGCTTGAACAAACTTGAATCTCAGCCCCCTAAGGTTGCTGCATGCCAAATATCAAAACATTCCGACTGCTGATTCTGAAGAAGAAGATTTTTAAAGAAAAATTCCTCATATTGACTAAGTTATAATTCGGGATCCCACAGGGAGCCCAAATATGGACCCAGGGACTTGGCTTTAACAAACTTGAATATCCCCCCCCCCCCCCCCCCCCCCACACCAAGGATGCTACACACCACATATCAAAACATTCCGACCGCTGGATCTGAAGAAGAAGATTTTTTAAGAAAATTCCTTATTTCAAACTAAGTTACAATTCAAGCTCCCACAATGAGCCCAAATATGGACCTAGGGACATGGCTTGAACAAACTTGAATCTCACCCCCCTAAGGATGCTGTATACCAAATATCAAAACATTCCGACTGCTGGATCTGAAGAAGATTTTTAAAGAAAATTCCTCATTTTGAACTAAGTTATAATTCGGGCTTCCACAGTGAGCCCAAATATGACCCCAGGGACTTGGCTTGAACAAAATTGAATCTCACCCCCCCAAGCATGGTGCATACCCAATATCAAACGATTCTGCCTGCTGGATCTTGAGAAGAAGATTTCCAAAAAAATTTGCCTGAAATGCACTAAGTTCAAATTTGGGCTCCTATACAGAGCCTAAATATAAACCCAGGGGGCCGATTTAAACAAACTTGAATCAGATCCACCCCACAATGATGCGTACCAAATATCAAAATATTCTGCCTGCTGGATCTGGAGAAGAAGATTTTTTAAGAAATTTGCCTGAAATGCACTAAGTTCGAATTCAGGCTTCTATAGTGAGCCCAAATATGAATCCAGGGGGCCAATTTGAACAAACCTGAATCAGATCCACCCCACAATGTTGCATACCAAATATCAAAAGATTCTGCCTGCTGGATCTGGAGAAGATTTTTAAAGAAATTTGCCTGAAATGCACTAAGTTCCAATTCAAGCTTCTATAGTGAGCCTAAATATGAATCCAGGGGGGCCGATTTGAACAAACTTGAATCAGATCCACCCCACAATGTTGCATACCAAATATCAAAAGATTCTGCCTGCTGGATCTGGAGAAGAAGATTTTTTAAGAAATTTGCCTGAAATGCACTAAGTTCGAAGTCGGGCTCCTATACTGAGCCCAAATATGAACCCAGGGGGCCAATTTGAACAAACTTGAATCAGATCCACCCTATAATGTTGCAGACCAAATATCAAAAAATTCTGCATGCTGGATCTGGAGAAGAAGATTTTTTAATGTTTTTCCCATTGCCTACAGTGTTAAAAAGTGGTGACTCAGCGCTTTTTCAAAGTCACGAAACTGTACCCTATGATAAAACCGATGGCAGTTTTTTTTTATCAATCCTTTCTGTTGGTCCTGAGGAAGCTTCACACCAAATAAAAATTCTCGGTGCTGTGCAGTTTTGGAGATATGGGCGTTTTAATTTTTTTCTATTTTTAGCTCCTGCGGTTCCCACGGGGCTGCAGGAAAATATTTTTTGGCATAAATCAAGTACTTATAACCCAATAATACCTCATATTAAATTTGGTTCAAATCGGCCTCTGGGTTCAGAAACTGAAAAAATTTATAGTAATTTATATATTTTTTATACTTACCAATGATCCAGACATAGCTGGTGCTAACTCTTAAAATATAGGGCCAAACACAAATTTTGCCCCCCAATCCCCAAAATTTGCATCTAAAACCAAAGAAAACATGTCCTGAATGGCCCTCCATACTTCACCTCTACTGCGCATGCGCAGTGTCAAGGACGTCCCGAAATTGGCGCCATTAATCATTCTTACCATCAGTGCCTGGTAAGCGCTATGTCCTCAGCGGGGAGGTATGAGTTCCCAACTCCTGGGAGGGCCATCCCCGTCTGGGTCATTGGTAAGTATAAAAAATATATAAATTACTATAAATTTTTTCAGATTTTTATACTGTATCAATGACCCAGACATAGCTGAATAGTAAAAAGGCTGGAGGGCCCAGGACATAGAGGAAAATCCAATAAGCTCAACTATATAAAATAGAGTCATCTCCTGGAGGAGAAAAGGAGAAATAGGCTTCACGTGTATCTTTCTTATTTATGACAAATTAGAAAGACACAATACCTTCTATAATTGAGCATCATGACATCCATGTTCTCTATTAATATCCAGTATAATTCTTATACTAATTATTTTTAAAGTAAGCCAATAAATAAAGTTAGTCCAAAGAATTGAGACTCTTTATACTCTTTTAAAAGTGTCCGAGGATAGTATAATAACATCCGTTTGACACATGACATATTCAAATGCTATACTTTAAAACTATGACATGAATGAATTTAAAAACATAACTTTCACTTAAGAAACCATCCCAGTAACAGCTCAGAATTACTAACTCCGGAGGAGGTATCCCCTTGTTTTCATAATAAAACAGGTGACCCAAGGGAACACCCTCCCCCCCCCCCCCCCCCCTTTTTCTTGCCCTGGGTCAAATAGCCCAGAGCGAAGAGGGCAGCAGGACAGAGTCACTGCCGGAACATAAAGCCTACATAGCTATAGTTGCAACTGTTAAGCGATTGACTTTTTGAGCAGCTGATAATGGACCTAAATAATGCAGGTCTCCAGAAATGGATACAATATTTCTGAGATAAAAATTCATGAATGTGGATGGCTGAGACCAAAATGCAGCCTACTTAATCTATAATAGCAAAACTATACGTCAGCCCAAGATGGAGAAGAGCTCTTACTTCATGAGCCGAAATCTTAAGCACAGACTGCTGAGTTAAGGATAGATTATCCTAAGCAGTACCGATAGTTAACTGAATGCATTAAGTAATAGAATGGACCGTAATGACCCTTCTATTAGGCATCAGAGCCAGAAGAAGCTTTATGTCCTACTGATAAACTGAGATCTGTTAATAAATACAACGGTCTAGCCGGACAGAGTAAAGGCCTATGCCCGCTCGAAGATGGAAGGACCTTAAAAACAATAGGTTCCGGATATCATTAGGAGCCTGATTCTTAACCAAAAATACAACATTAGTAGTAAAGGTAATAGAGTTCCCGATACTACGAAAGTGAGAATCGCCCACCGATAGTGCATGAAGCTCACTGACTCTTCAGCTGAAGAGAAGACTAAGAGAATCTCTGCCTTAAAAGACCAGAATTTGAAACTGCTGTCTCAAGGGTTCAAATGGTTGCTTTAGTTAATAAGAACCCAAGCTAAATTCCGAATAGGAATTAATCTAACGATTCTAGGTCTCTTATCGAAAAGTTTCAAACTAACTTAGATAAAGAGACATTAGGCTCCATTGTAAACTATCATGGTGTGCATAGGTATCAGATAACATAGACCTATAACCTTTAAAAGTAACTGGCTGCAGATGATCTCGTTAAACAAGTATGCTAGAAAGTTTGCAATGTCTGGTATGGAGGGATCAAAAATATCAACATAAAGATCCCTACACCAACGACGGAAGACCCTCCACTTTAGCCGCATAGTATAGCGAAGAGGAGGTCCTTCTACAGTTAGGAATCGCGTCCACTGCTGGTCCTATACAATGCTTGCCATGCAAGAAGGACCGCACAACAGAATACGTGAAGGTTGAGACCTTGCGGGTTGTGATTGAGTTGACACGATTTCCCCAGCCAAAAAAAGATCCTCTCGTGGAGGAAGTTTCCGCGGTAAGTCCCACAGTAGACATCTAAGTAAATTTATCCACCGTCTCTGTGGAGACAGAGATGCTACCAACAGAATTGTATTGTGAATGAATAATCCTAGCAATACCTGCTGAATCAACAGCGCTGGAGGATACGCATATCCTATCATCGCGTCCTACTAGATCGATAGAGCGTTAACTACATATGCTCAGGGATCCGGACACGGTGACACATATGTCTACAATTAATTGGAGAGTTGTGTCGCAAATAAATTTATCACTGGGCGCTCCCATTGATAGCAAATCTGATTGAATACTTGTTTGTTGATAGTCCATTCCGACGGCAACAAATGACCCTTACGTGAAAGGGAGTCTGCTAATACGATCCAACGACCGAGAATATGACGAACCGAAACAGAACTTGGTGTTCTATAACAAACAGAAGGATTCTTTCCGTTAAAATCAATAACGGAACCAAATGAGTGCCTCCCTGGTTCCGGATATACGCAACTACTGTCGTATTATCGGACAGGACTGAACATGCGTTTCTGAATAAAATTCATCCAAAGACGTAGTGCAAGCCAACATAATATTCTTCCTTGGAAGTAAAGAGCTTGCCTAAAAACTACGGAACTCAAAGACCCTGGCACTTCGAATCCGTTGGGATCAAAATGTGTCCCAACCTGTTTGACTGGCATCCGTCATAATCGAAAAACTCGGATCCGGCAACTACGGTGGAACTCTCTGAGTCAACCACCGAATGTTTGCCCACGTCTGAATCTCTTGTTACACTTGATAGACAAGAGAACGTGTATATCGAGCAATTCAAGATTGCTGAAAGGTTGCCGTCGAAGAGAAGCTTCTCGGAGACCGAAGCGACTCTGAGAGAGTTCTTCACCTTACTATCCACACGCGTGGATGTAGCTAGGGCTGCATCACGTCTAACCAACTCCAGGTTGCCACTGAAGGGCGGAGTTATACGTGGAAAAACTACTGCCCGTGAAAGAAATCTCATTGAGAATCATGTCCGGGAATTCTTTCTCTTGAAGACGTAATGATAACGCCTCAGCAAGGTGGTGTACGTATGATAAAGCGTCTAAGTTAAGTCTATTATACATCATTGTCGTTTCCAACATCGTGGTTGGAATTGACATAGACGGCGAAAAAGATAATTGCAGTCTTCAGTCTCGCCGTCTTAGACGCAAAGGAACTCTCGGTAAGCCCAGTTCTGCCAATAAACAATTATTTCCTAGAATTCACAAAGGCAGAATAGAGCATTACGGACAAGAAACTAGTCTAGCATGTTGATAGCAAGCTTATATATATAGCTTTGTTCAATAATTCGAATGTTCTAAAGACATTATTGGACTGCGTCGGCAACTCAGGGACAATGTCCCTGAACCGATCCAAAACTCCGTGTCCAATGACGCTATTAGTCTCTTATCCAGCATCGCAGCAATGTAGTCCGACGGAACAACCTCTGGAAGATAATGCCGGAAGAAATGTATGGCAGCTTCTGTTGTTCCGAAAGGGAAAGCTCGAAATCATCCGAATCCCTTTCGCCATCCTGTCGGACCCTATGAAATATTCGGTCATCCGTACCTGATGCAACAGCAGAGCGCACCGACCCAGCGCCGTCGGATTATTCCTGATCCGACCGAGAATCTGTCGTTTGCTGGGATGCTACGATAAGCTGTGCTATTTTTGATAGCACGTCTATCACTGAGGCCTGTGGAGAAGCGGTCTTACGATGCATTGCTGCTGGAAGCTCCGTGTTCGTTACCCCGTGCATACTTCTATTATGTGAGCGACTGGAGTGTGTAGGCCTCGTGTCCCTTGGCTACCGGATGGCGTAACCTGTTCGCCATGGAATCACTGAATGACGAAGCTGGCCGGATATTCAAGGTCACGTAGCCAATGTGTGGTCGTGTGCGCTGCTGTGAGGATGAGGAAGCATTATCGACAGTCACTCGGACTGTCTATATAACGGAGCGTCCCGAGTGGCGGACATACGCTCCGAAGGTGAAATGTCTGCACCACAACATCCGGTCCCATATGTTGTTGCACGAGAGAGGGACCTCTCTCGCTCGCCGCCCGGACGGACCGGATGAGCTAGGAACCGGACTAACAGGCTTCCTTCGATCTCTCCTCTAATCCGTCGTCACTTGGTGTGTACTAAAGTCTTTTATAGTGCTCGCATCACCCAAATCTCCTTCCTAGACCGCAATGGACGAACCCGACTGCCGAACCATTCGATGAATGGACGCTACACCGGGTGAGCTAGCGAATGTCAACTCCGTCGATCCTACTAGGGACCTCTTAGGCGATTGACGTAATCCATGAGCACTAATTGCCGCTAGCTCTTCATTAATTATGACGACAAAGGCACACTTTTGAAAGACATCTCAATAATTTTGCGAACAAGAAACCAGACATGCTTGTACATAGCAAGCATATAAAAAATATATATAGCGTCGCTCAATAAATCGAACGTATCTGAGACATTATTGGACTGTGTCAGAACTGAGGGACGATGTCCCTGAACCGAATCAAAAATTTCTAAGTCCACCGACGCTATCAGTTTCTTATCCGGTATCGCAGCATTCTGGTCCGACGAAGAACCTCTAGAAGATGAAGTCGGATGCCATATACAGCAGCTTATGTTGTTCTGAAAGGGAAAGCTCGAAAACCTCCAAATCCCTTTCGGCATCCCGTCGGACCGTATGAAATTTTCGGACGTCCGCACCTGATGCTTCCGCGGAGCGTCCCGACCCAGCGTCGTCGGATAATACATTATGCGACAGAGATTCTGTCGTTGCTGGGATGCTGCGATAAGTTGTGCTATTTGGGATAGCACGTCCGTCACCGAGGCCTGTGCAGAAGCGGTCTTACGATGCTTTGCCGCTGGAAGCTCCGTGCACGTTGACTCCCGCATACTTCTTATGCGAACGTCCGGAGTCTCCAGGCCTCGTGTCCCTGGCTATCGGATGGCATGACCTGGTCGCCGAGGATTCTCTGATTGGTGAAGTTGACTGGATATCGGAGGTCACGTAGCCAAGGTGCAGTCGTGTGCGCTGCCATGAGAATGAGGAAGCCTTATTGACAGTCTCTCCGGACTGTCTATATAACGGAGCGTCCCGAGCGGCGGACATATGCTCCGAATGCGAGATATTTTGTACCACAACATCTGGGGCCAGATGTTGATGTACGAGAGAGGGGCCTCTCTCGCTTGCAGCCCGGATGGACCTGGACGAGCTATGAACCGGACTAAAAGGCTTCCTCCATTCTCCCGTCTAATCCGCTGTCACTGGGTGTGCACTTGGTTATTTTATAGTGCTCGCATCACCCAAAACTCCTTTCTAGACCGCAACGGACGAACCCGGCTGCCGAACCATTCGATGAATGGACGCTACACCGGGCCAGATAGCGGACGTCAAAGGCCGTCGAAGCTACTAGGGTCCTCTTAGGCAATTGACGTATTACATGAGCACTTTTCCGCTAGCTCTTCATTAATTGTGACGACGGAGGCACACTTTTTTGGAAGACATCACGGATACATCACCCTGATCATGATCGTCTGAAATAGAGATTGATAAAGTAGAGTGACCCTGCGGGGAAAGGACCGGAATGGCCAATTCCCCACTAACATACCGTGACACACGCTTCCCATGTTGTCATCGAAATCAACATATACAGAACAGGAGTTAGTGCGAGTACACTGACTACATTATACAATGATTATGAAAGTCAGAGGAAGATTTCCTCTTATTACAATTGAACAATATCCTTTCATTGTGAAAAGAAAACAAAGTCCTAGTACTCGCACCAACCCCTGACAATCAAAATACATAATAACAAGATCCATTAACATAGAAAAAATAATTGAATCAAAAACTTCTGAAAAAATATTTTTTCAGAACAGCCCAAGTTTCTGAAAAGTAACGTTGAGCCCCAATGGATCCCAAGCCTAAGTGTGGACAAAAATTCTAAAAATATTTTAAACAATTTATGCAACACTTACGAACAATAATAATGTATCTAGTTATGATTAAATTAACATCAAGATATTATTTTCAAGAAATCCCCCCCTCACACAGAGGGCTGTTGGAAATGTAAACAATAAGTGTAAAAACACTAGATCAAGACTCCAGGCACCCTGGCCCGAAATCAGTTACCAATAATACACTATCTGATGCAAAACAGAGACTTCCAGGGAAGAAACTGCAGAACATCAGATGGTAGATGCAGAACACTACGCCTAACCACTCATAGGTGAAGACGTAAACATGGGGAAAAGAACAGAATTCATTCTGTTATCCAGCTAAAACTCCCAAGAAATTTTAGTAATAATATTACAGAAAATATGCCAAAAGCATGGGAGAATAGCAAGAGGGGACTTAAAGGAAAGGGAGAGAGGAAAACACTGAATAAGCAGTGTAATCTAGATAACAAGAATGACCACAACAGGCTGTTGCCTCGAAAATAGGTAACTTAACATAATTTCATCAAAAAATTTTAAGTTACAGCCCTGATTATTTTCTGTCACTCATTTTTCCTCTCCTCCTTCTATATCCTCCTTAGAATCACCATTTCACTAATATTTATGTGTCTGGCATCATTTAAACTGAGATTTACAAGCACAAAGATCAGTCAGATGTTAACTGATGAAGGGCCAAACAAAGAATGATTAATGGCGCCAATTTCGGGACGTCCTTGACACTGCGCATGCGCAGTAGAGGTGAAGTATGGAGGGCCATTCAGGACATGTTTTCTTTGGTTTTAGATGCAAATTTTGGGGATTGGGGGGGCAAAATTTGTGATTGGCCCTATATTTTTAAGAGTTAGCACCAGCTATGTCTGGGTCATTGGTACAGTATAAAAATATAGAAATTTTGGGCGGGGCAAAAATTCTTGCCCCTCTCAGAACAAAGGTAAATATTGCCCGTCAAACTTCTCTTGAACAAACTTGAGCCTACACCTCAAATGGAAGTTGCATACCAAATATCAAGTCTCTGCTATGGCTGGTTCATGAGAAGATTTTTTTAAATTTTGTACATTTTGGCCCCACCCCACTCCACAATATGAGCAGAAATCCAATTTGAAGAAAAACCCAAATGCCCCTATATAACCACTACTTACATCAAATTTAATTAAAATGTGGCTCAAACACCACCTTCATGCAGGACGACAGACGACGGACGACAGACGACGGACAACGGACGGACAACGGCCGAAGAGTGATAAGAAAAGCTCACCCTGACTTTCAGTCAGGTGAGCTAAAAAATATCCTGATTTTGGTCCCACCCGGACCCCAAATTTTCAGTGTAAAAAAAACATTTTTTTTTGTCTTAAAATTGACCAAAACGCAATGGGACCCCAAATTTTCAGCATAAATATGAACCCAGGGACTTGGCTTGAACAAACTTGAATCTCCCCCCCCCCCCCAAGGATACTGCATACCAAATATCAAAAGATTCTTATTGGTAGATCTGAAGAAGATTTTTAAAAAATACTCCTCATACTGCACTAATTTAAACATTTGGGCACCCATTGAGAGCCCAAATATGGACCCAGGGAATTGATTTCAATAAACATGTAAAACAATCTTCCAAAGATGTTATATGTGAAATTTGAAAGCTTTTGGAGCAGTGGTTTGGGAGAAAAGTAGTCTTATATGTTTTTCCCATTACCCACAGTGTTAAAAAATGCTGACTCAGCACTTTTTCAAAGTCCCCAAAAAGTACCCCATGATAAAACCGACGGCAATTTTTTTTACCATTCCATTCTGTTGGTCCTAAGGAAGCTTCAATAAACAAATAAGAATTCTCAGTGCCGTGTAGTTTTGGAGATATGGGCGTTTTAATTTCTTTCTATTTTTAGCTCCTGCGGTTCCCATGGGGCGACGTGAAAAATGTTTTTTGAATAAATTAAGTACTTATGACCCAATAAGCCCTCGTATCAAATTTGCCTCTCGGTTTAGAAAATACAAATTTTGGGAGCGGCAAATATTCTTGCCCCTCCCATTACGAAGCCAAATATAGCCCTACAAACTTCTCTTGAACAAATCTGAGTCTACACCTCAAAAGGAAGCTGCACACAAAATATCAAGTCTCTGCTACAGCTGGTTCATGAGAAGAAGATTTTTTAAGATTTCAGCACACTTTTTGGGTGTGGCCCTACCAATGGTCGAGGCAACTTGATTTGAACAAAATCAAATTGCGATGTCATAACAAACTATTATCTCAAATATCAATTAAATTGGTTCAGCGGTTTGGGAGGAGAAGATGCAAACACCATGTTCACGGATGACGGACGATGAGTGATCACTATAGCTCTCCTGACTGAAAGTCAGGTGAGCTAAAAACTGATTGGACCTAATTTCGGTACAAAATGGCCACTGGCAGCCATCTTGAATTTTGGGCCGCACCCAGAAACACTCGTTCTCGTCCCAAGGTGATAACAAAGGTACGCAAGAAGTTTCGTGAAGATCGGTTCATAAATACAGCCTCTAGCCGAGTCGTATTGACATGTGCACTTACTGGGTATAAGTAGCACTGAATAAATCAAAGTTCATCTAATTTGCATAATTTCTGCACGAGAAAAAACCCTGTATTATATGTGATGCATATTATTAAACATTCATTCAAATATTTATTCAAATCAGAACCTTCATATAGAAGTTCTGTACCAAAAACTGATTGTACCTAATTTTGGTACAAAATGGGTGCTGGCAGCCATCTTGAATTACGGACCGTCACCCATAAACACTCGTTCTCATCCCAAGGTGATAACCAAGATACCCAAGAAGTTTCATGAATATCAGTTCATAAATACAGTCTCCAGCCCTAGCCATATTGATATGTGCACTTACTGTGTATAAGTAGCACTGAATAAATCAAAGTTCATCTAATTTTCATAATATCTGCACAAAGAAAAAAACCTGTATTAAATGTGATGTATTCCATGTTACTAAACATTCATACAAAAATTTATTCAAATCAGAACTTTCATACAGAAGTTCTGTACAAAAAACTGATTGCACTAATTTTGGTACAAAATGACTGCTGGTGGCCATCTTGAATTTTGGACTGCACCCAAAAACACTCGTTCTCGTCCCACGGTGATAACAAAGGTACCCAAGAAGTTTCGTAAAGATCGGTTCATAAATACGGCCTCTAGCCTGAGCCGTATAGAAGTTGAGTACAAAAAACTGATTGGACATAATTTCGGTACAAAAAGGCCCCCCACAGCCATCTTGAATTTTGGATCGCACCCAGAAACACTCGTTCTCGTCCTAAGGTGATAACAAAGGTACCCAAGAAGTTTAGTGAAGATCGGTTCATAAATACAGCCTCTAGCCCGAGATGTATTGACATGTGCACTTACTGTGTATAAGTAGCACTGAATAAATCAAAGTTCATCTAATTTGCATAATTTCTGCACGAGAAAAAAACCTGTATTATATGTGATGTATTCCATGTTACTAAACATTCATACAAAAATTTATTCAAATCAGAACTTTCATACAGAAGCTCTGTACAAAAAACTGATTGCACTAACTAAAGTACAAAATGGCTGCTGGTGGCCATCTTGAATTTTGGACTGCAACCAAAAACACTCGTTCTCGTCCCACGGTGATAACAAAGGTACTGAAGAAGTTTCATATAGATCGGTTCATAAATACGGCCTCTAGCCCGAGCCGTATTGAATTGTTGACGGACAAACGGACAGATGGATGACTGGCCATGGCATTATATCAAATTTGACTTAAGTCAAAGTTGAGCTAAAAATCAATAGCTCACATCTAGAGGTCACCCTGAACACACATACCAAGTTTCAAAGTGATCCGATCGTAAATGTGCCCTGTAGGGTGTACCAAAGGGAAATATTGAAGCCTGACTAAACTAAGTTCAAAGGTCATTGCCATTTTTTGATGGAAATGGAAGAAAATCAATAGCTCCCATCTAGTGGTCACTCCAAACAAGCATGCCAGATTTTAAAGCAATCCAATCATAAATGTGCCCTGTAGGGTGTGCCAAAGGGAAATATTGAGGTCTGACTAAACTAAGTTCTAAGAACATTGCCAGTGGCAACATTTTTTGACAGAAATTGAAGAAAATCGATAGCTCCCATCTGGAGGTCAACCCAAACAAGCATACCAAGTTTCAAAGAGATCTGATCATAAATGCGACCTGTGAGGTGTGCCAAAGGAAATTGTGACATACGTACGTACGCCAACAGACGAGAAGTGATGGCAATAGCTAAGCTTGACTTTGTCAAGTTGAGCTAAAAAAAGGTTAAATATTTCCCAAAATAACATGAAACATAATCAGAATGCTACAATCAAGAGTAATTAATATTAATTTAAAAGAAAAAAACTTTAACCTTGACTAAAAAACTTTTAACCACAAACTTTAACCAAAACTCTATATGTTAACAGATGGACAGACAGATGGACGAAAGTCATGACTATACCCCAGACTGTAAACAGTCAGGCTAAAAATAGGTCGATGAAATCGTCAGATGTGTACCCATACGCGCAACTAGTAGAAAGCTGTATGACGGAGGGCCACCACGGATGCTGACATTATGTACATCATACATGGTATGGGTACATATAGAAATGGATTGGAGGAGTGGCTAATTTGATGGATAAAGGGTTAATATCTCCGGATCAAATTATCAGATTTACATAAAAAACTATACAGCACAGCACATCAGTAACCTGAATAAATATATAAAGTAACATGGCAATCGGATTGATATTTTTTGAGTTATCTCATGCCAAAGGGATTGGAGAAATTTTCAATTTGAAGGATAAACGGTTAATATCTCAGGATCAAATTATCAGATTTACATCAAAACTATATAGCTCAGCGCATCAGTAATCTGAACACAAATATAAAGTAACTTGACAATCCAAGCAATATTTTTCAAGTTATCGAATGCCAAAGGGATTGGAGGAATTATCAATTTGAAGGATAAAGGGTTAATATCTCAGGATCAAAATAACAGATTTACACCAAAAACTATACAGCTCAGTACATCAGTAACCTGAACACAAATATAAAGTAACTTGACAATCCAAGCAATATTTTTCAAGTTATCGAATGCCAAAGGGATTGGAGGAATTTTCAATCTGAAGGATAAAGGGTTAATATCTTGGGATCAAATCATCAGATTTACACCCAAAACTATACAGCTCGGCAAATCAGTAACCTGAACACAAATATAAAGTAACTAGACAATCCAAGCAATATTTTTCAAATTATTGAATGCCAAAGAAATGGATACAGACGCCAGACGGACAGATGGATGGACAGATGGATGGACAGACGGACAGACAAAGGATGGACGAACGACGGATGGCCACCCCGGATGCCGGCATTACCAGTATGGGTACACATAAAAAGGTAAAGGTAAAAAAAATATAGATAGACAAAGGAGCTACATCAGGTGACTGGTTCTTTGCTAAAAAGGAAGTATTAGCAGTGAAAGTTACTATGTTACCAATACTTCTAAAGAATTCAGGTTCAACAGACAAGGCATGTAATTCAGTCATGTGTATGGCAGAGGTTAAAGCCAGAAGAAAAACGGTTGTGTATGTGAGAAGGTTCACATTTGCATTATCAAGTATCAAAAGAAGCCTCCTCTAGGTAGACAAGGACCCACGATAACTTACATTTAGGCTTAATTAAAGGCATTCTGGGTCTTTTCAAAGTTAATTGTTTCATAAGGTTAGAGAGAAATGGATACAAGCCGATAGGACACCTCCTCTCATCCAAGAACATTTCTGAAGCATAGAAAGATAACCCTTGAATGTAACAGGCTGAAGGCTTTTGGTGTCGAAAAGTAAGACCAAGAAAACTGCTATCTATGATATGGACATATGTCTAAAAAATCAACTTCATCATTACACCAATGACTTAAAACACACCATTCAGCATGACTGTGCACAGAAATGCATTCCACCACTCTTCTGGAAAAATGTCCACGTCTGAGACCGGACCATAAAATAGACAGGCGGGAAGGTTTAATGGTCTCTCATTGAACAGAAATTTCTTGGGATGACCCTGATGAAGATTATCTTGAAGAGGAAGGCATACTAGAAAGTCCATCAGAAGTGATCCGATTTGATTGATCCACACTATGTTGTTAGAGGAACAATCAGAATAATTTGAGAGAGCAAGGTTGAAATTTTGTAAATAAAGCACTGGATAATTTTCATCAGTGGAAAGGCAAAGCTGTCTATCCCATTCCAGTCAACTGACTGCATAGGCACGAGAGTCTGGACAAGGAGAAATGAACATGTGTAGCTGATAGTTCATTCTCATTGCCAAGAGGTCAATCTAGGGTGCTCCCCATTTCCAATAATATGACTTTAACACCTCTTTGTTCATCATCATCCATTTGGACGGTAGTATCCGGCCTTGGCAGGACATAGCATCAATTAACACAATGAGGCACCCTGGTGTGTGTCTTAATAGCAACTTGGTGTTGTTTTGTTGAGCTAGAATACATTAGGATGGAATGGATCCCACCTTCATTCTGTTTATATACAACCACAGTTGAAATTGTCTGATAAAAACAAGCCATTTTGGTTTGCGAGGAGAGATAAACACCGACCCATGTGAAATTATATACAAAACATGGAAGGAAAAAATGTATTCATTCAGTATTGAAAAATGAAAGTGTGAAAGACACTGTAGCTTAACTTGACTGTGTGTTGTGTTTGATGAAAAGGATAATGTTCAAAGTTTATGAAAGGATTATGAAATACGACAAGAATTGTGATAATTTTGAACCTGTTAATTTCGAATCCCTGTATGCTATCTTTTCAATAATGAAAGTGTCATTGACACTGTAGCTCAACTTGTTTAAGACATGTACATGAATAGTGTGTGACACAGCAATGACAAACATCTAGGTAATGACGTGATAACAAAGATACATGTAAAGTATTGTAACGGTCTGTACATAAATGCTGACCGTAGCCTGTAACAAATATATAGGTAAAGTATTGTAAAAGTGGGGTGACAGTTAGATGCTAAACTAGAAAAGAAATCTTTGAGTCCCAGAGTTGGTCTGACTGAACACAAAAATATTTGTTCTCATAGCACAGTGATAACAAAGGCACCCAAAAACACTCGTTCCTGTCACATGGTGATAACAAAGGTACCCCAAGAAGTTTTGTGAAGATCAGTTCATAAATACAGACTCTAGCCCAAGCCGTATTGACATGTGCACTTACTGTGTATAAGTAGCACTGAACATATCAAAGTTCATCTAATTTGCATAATTTCTGCACGAGAAAAAAACCTGTATTATTATTTGTGATGTATTCCATGAAACATTCCTACAAAAATTTATTCAAATCAGAACTTTCATACAGAAGTTCTGTACAAAAACTGATTGGACTAATTTTGGTACAAAAAGGCTGTTGGTGGCCATTTTGAATTTTGGACTGCACCCAAATACTCTCGTTCTCGTCCCAAGAAGTTTCGTAAAGATCGGTTCATAAATACAGACTCTAGACTGAGCCGTATAGAAGTTGTATACAAAAATCTAAATTTTATAGTAAATTTCCTTTCTTATTATACCTACCACAATTGTTTACTTCAGGCTTGCACTACAGTGGAAGTCCCTAACTCGGATAAAATACTCTCTATTTTTGTCTTTCCCAAGCAATTTGGGAAAGAAAAGTGGTGCAAAAGCACCAAGAAAAAATAAGCCAAAACTGGGTCGAGTGCAACCGGCGCAGACCCAGTACGGGACGCTCTCTCCCAAGTACAACTCCACGACTTCCGTTGCCAGTGCGCATATACTGTCTCTAAAGACTCATTCTTTTTGAATCCGTCAACGTTAGAGTTATGTGATCAGCGGGGAGGAAAGATTCTTTACCCGTAAAGAAGACAGGAGGGCCTCCATGTAAACAATTGTGGTAGGTATAATAAGAAAGGAAATTTACTATAAACTTTAGATTTCTTATCAACCTACTCACAATTGTTTACTTCAGGCTGAATAGACAATAGGCTGGAGGGAATCACATAACCAACCCACACATAACCCCAGTGCACTGGAACCGAGAAGCAGAAGGAAGAGGTCCCGAGGCTTATCAACCATAACGTCGCAATCATTGGTAAAGGACAATGAAAGGAGACATATGGGCCTGTGTGACACACAGACAGAAAAATGGCAGTAACAGCACAAGGCTGAAACTGACCTTCAAGAAGCCTAATGGCTATGGCAGACAACAGCCTGAGCAGAAGAAAGAGGACCCAGGGCAAAAAGGTCCTCCGACTGCTCCTGCAACTGGCGCAGATAAAAGGTGGAGAAAGTAGAAGCATTTCTCCAGTAGGCTGCCTGCATAACATCCGACAACTTGACGGAGTTAGAATAAGCCCAAGAGGTGGATAGTGCCCGCACCTCGTGGGCAGAAATACAATTGATAATACAATCGCCAGCTGCTAAACGACCATAAGCCGTACGAATAGCAAGACAAATCCATCGAGAAATGGATTGAGGAGAGATCTTCTGTCGACCCGGAATAAGAGACAGAAAAAAACGTTTCCTGCCTTTCCGTATGAAACGTGTCCGATCGAGATAAATGCGAATAGCACGGACCGGACAGAGCAAAGGGCGATTACTCTCAACAGAAGGAAGAGCCCTGATACAGATAGGAGGAAGAGCAGTATCTGGTAACTGATTCTTGGCCAAAAAAGAGCAATCAGTGGTAAAAGTAACACTGTTGGGAGAGCTCCTAAAGAAGGCCGGGTCAACCGAGAGGGCGTGAAGCTCACTAACCCGTCTGGCCAAAGCAAATGCCATCAGAAAAGCCGTCTTATATGCGAGAAAATGCATATCCACCTGGGATAAAGGTTCGAACGGTGCCCCCACCCCCCAAGCAAAGCAGCACCCACGAAAGATTCCATCGTGGAGTAAGCTGCAAAGTCCGAGGCCTTTTCAAAGAAAAGTGCCAAACAAGCTTGGAGAGGTAAGGATTAGTGCCGATACGACGCTTCCCCACATAAGAAAAAGTCTCTGAAAGCATGGACCTGTAACCCTTGATGGTAACAGGTTGGAGACCCCGAGAATCAAACAGATATACCAGAAACTCCGCAATCTGTGAAATCGAAGGATTGGCATAATCAACAGAGTGATCAGCACACCATCGACAGAAGACCTTCCATTTAGCTGCATAAGCTAAACCAGTGGAGTGCCTCCTTGAAGAAGAAATGCACTCCACTGCTCGTCTCGAAAAACCTCTACTGAGGAGACAGGACCTGACAAAAGATATGCGTGAAGGCACAATGAAGTTGGGTCGACGTGAAACCTCCTCAGGCGACCTTGACAAAAGAAGGTCGCGACGTAGCGGGAGACATGGCGGAACCGCCGCCATCAGCGAGCGGAGCTGATTGATCCACACCCGCTGAGGCGACAGGGGAGCGATCAGAATGATTTGACAACTGCAGGTTCGAATTTTGGCTAGAACCTGAGGAAGAATCAGAACCGGCGGGAAGGCGTCGCCGACTAGACCGTTCCAATCGAGTGACAGAGCATCCACGGCAAAAGCCAGAGGATCTGGACACGGGGACATGAAAGTGTCCACCTGATGGTTCCAACGAGTCGCAAAGAGGTCGATGTGGGGACGTCCCCAGAGATCGCAAAGCGACTGGAACACTGCCCTATGGAGCATCCACTTGGTGGAAATAACCCTGCCCTGTCGGGACAGGGAGTCGGCTAGGACGTTCAGACGTCCGGGAATGTGACGAACAACCACTCCGGCGTGAACATCCTGAGCGAGCAGTAGAAGATCCCGAGCTAATTCGTACATCGGAACCAAGTGCGTGCCGCCCTGGTTCCGAATGTAAGCAACCAATGTCGAATTGTCGGACAGCAGAAGGACCTGGCGATTCGACAGGTGAGGGATCCACTGCCTGAAACTCAGAAGAAGAGCAAGAAGCTCCTTCTGGTTGATGCGTAGAGCTGCTTGATCCTGGTCCCACATCCCGTGTAGGGAAAGACCGAGAGGATCCAACATCGCACCCCATCCGAGATCGCTGGCATCTGCCGTCAGAACGCAATCGGACGTGGGTAAGTCCAATGGAACACCCTGCGTAATCCACTGAACATCTGTCCAGGGAAGAAGGTGAGGATACAGAGATTCCGGAAACGGAAGCACCTGATCCAGAGAATCTACATTCGGCCTCCAACGACTGAGCAGAAAGTGTTGGAGAGGTCTGACACGCAGCCGACCTAGAGGAATGAGATCCGTCACCGAACCACAGAGACCGATCAGCCGGAGAAAACTCCGAGCGGTCGCAGACGTGGACTGGGACTGAGTCAGAGCAAAAGCTGAGAGAATCACAGCCTTGGCCTGGGGAACCGCTACCAAATTGAATAGGGTTTGGAAAGCCATCCCCAGATGACAAAACGACTGAGAAGGGACCAGGTCCGACTTCTCCTCGTTGACTCTGAATCCTAGCGACGTGAGCAAGCTCAACAGAGTGGCGACATCCGACTCCAGTAAGGCAGCATTGGAATGCCTCTGGAGGATATCGTCCAGATATGCCAAAGTAGTCACCCTGGACTGTGTGCGATGGAACGCTATCACATGCGACATCAGTCTGGTGAAGGCCCAAGGAGCCAGGTTGAGGCTGAAAGGCATGGCCTTGAACTGGTAAACTCGCCCCAGAAAAGCGAACCTGAGATACTTCCGTGACGCCCGATGCATCAGAACGTGGAAGTAAGCATCTCGCAGGTCGATGCTGGCAGCGAAATCTCCCTGGTGAATTGATTGGTGGACCGACCTGAAAGTCTCCATGCTGAACTTGGGAGCAATGATAGACTGGTTCAGGATACTCAGATCGATAACCGGTCGGAGTCGGCCGTCGTCCTTCTTCGGCACCAAGAACAGGCGGGAATAGAAACCCACTGACTGAATGTTCTTGACGACCTCAATCGCCCCCTTTGCCAGGAGATTGCCAATCTCCGTGGACAAAAGTTCCCGACATAAAACGCCTGAAGGAACTGTGGTTGGAAGAGGCACCCTTGACAGAGTGGCGTGCCGTCGGAAGGATATTTGCAGCCCGGACCGAACATCTAACACCCACGGATCGGATGTAATGGTGGCCCAATGGTCTGCGAACTCTGCTATCCTTCTTCCAACCTGGGATGAGTCGAGGTGAGGATCTTCATTTCGAGCCCCGAAGAGGCCCGCGAGAGGAGAAACCACAACCTCTACTAAATGAAGAATCCTGAGACTTCCCTCGATTCTGCCGACCTTTACCCTTACCCCTTGAGTAAGAAGTAGAGGCGGCGGCAGAAGGACCAGCCTTTTGCTTCACAGAGGAAGCAAAAGGGTACTTGTTAGGCTTGGAACGGCCCTTGCCTCCCCTAGAAGGCTGATCAAGCTGACGAAACAGCAGCTGATCTTTGGAATGGCGTAGGACGTCTTCCCGGACCGTCGATACGGAACCATGGAAAAGTTGCGGACCTGCCAAGGAAGCAGATCGCAAAGGAGCCTGTACCTCGTCAAACTTATCTGGAGGCAGATAAGCAGCCAAAGTTGAGACGATTTGATCTGAGAGAGAAAGCATGCCAAGCATCTCTCTAGATAAGCCCAACTTGGACTCCAGAGTCGTCATTGGAATGACGGCAGACTTGGGCTTGGAAAGCCCGAGGGAAGTGGAGTCCTGATCCAGAACCGTCAAAGTCTGGCAGACCGACAGATTGGTGGAATCGTAGGAACAATAACGCACAGGAGGCAAAAAGGTGTCAACCCTGGTGAAGAACGAAGTCTTCAGAGCCTTGGAATTCAGCTTGGAGTCCAATGCTGTAAAAGCTTCAACCACCTGTACCGACTGGCACGGTCGAAGGCGCCCAGAAGCAGGTTGCTCCATAGGCTGTAGGCGCACGACCGATGATCGCGGCCTGGCTGACACTGTCAGCTGGTTAGTAGGTTTGAGATCAGGCAGAAACCCAAACACAAAGTCAAGAGCTGCCCCCAAGTCCGAAGGCTGCTGGCCCTCGACATCAAGAATGTCGGACTCCTCCACAGAGTCGGAAGACACATAGCCCATCGTGGGCAAACCAGCCGACGCCTCCCATGGTGTCGGGACACCAGGGGAATCAGAAACCAGCCTGTTTCCAATCCCGGGAGGTGGCGCCATAGGAGGCGCCTGGAAACCACTCGTTGCCTCGCTGGAAGCAACAGGAAGGCTCTTTGATAGAACCTGAGTGAGTAAGGAGAGGGCCTCCCTAAGCTCACTGCCCGTACTGGCCGGTTCGACAGGGGAGCGAACCGGCAAAGTGGCTTCACCTCTGACCCTCTTAACCAGCGAAGGGTCACGATCCTCCAAAACACCCGACGCGGCAGCCGGAACATCTGAAGGCAGACGTGTATAGGGGTACGAGGCACCCCGAGGATCAATATGGTGAGAACTCATGAGAGTCACCGCAGACCTCTGCGGGGCAGAAGATCCAGGCTGCACAAAAGGCGTTGGTCCCCCAAAACTGGTCGTGTGGCCAGAATGAGTGGACGGAAACGCCACGGAGTTCATAGTGTCTCCACTAAGAACATCCGAATCCAAAGACACAACTGTGGAGCTCAACAGCGTTGAGACCACAGAGATGGGTTCGGCCGGCAGCCCCTTCCAACTTCGCCGAGTTGAAGTCAGGGAAGGCTGAGGCCGATATCCCACGTCTACAGTACCAGACATTCCTGCAGTCCCCTGCAGCGAAAAGCCGAGGCCAGCTGAAACTGACGACGAAGCAGACAGACCAGCAGTAGTAGTAGATACGTCGGGAGTCGTTGAGACTGGTGGAATAGTGGAGAGAGCACACCTGCTCGGCTCCGAAGGAGGAGTCACAACCCTAGTGACAGCCTCATATGTCGACTGGAGGGGGACCGTAGTTCCGGAACCAGGCACCTCTTCCCCAGAACACTCAACGGCTCCCAAAGTATCCACCACAGGAAAAGACTGCACATCCCCCATGGAGGAGGAATAACTCTCACCAGACAAGGTCGGCTCGGGAGCCCCCGAACGACCACGTTCTCCTTTCCCGTGGGAGCGGGAGGCACGGCCACGAGAATGAACGACACGGTTAACTGACGCCCAGAAAGTGGATGACCATGATCCACAGACACCACATGGCCACTCGGCCGAACACCCATTACAGGAGGAACAAGACGAATGTAAATCGTCCACATGCTTTGGCAGCAGACATTGCCCACAAGGAATTGTCCTGGGCATGATAGAGGTGAGAGGAGCAAAGAAGGTGAAATCAGAAAATACAAGAACACCCCCAAAGAAGAGAGAAAGGTGACAGAAACAAAGACCCCAGACGGTCGACCGGGAACCACACAACAGGATGACTACTCTCAAAAGAGAGAAGAAAAACTGTAGGAGTGGTACCCCGCTGACACCTAACTCTAACACAATTAGAAAATTTTGCAAAATAAGCATTAACAATAATTGTGAAAATTAATAAGTCCGAACCGAATGACACACGAAATTCGCGCGCGACTCGAGAGAGAACAATAAATAATACATTATGGATATATAATATTGAAGAGAATATAAAAAAAAAACCACTGCTCCTGAGAATACAAAGGATACACTGATGCACTATGAATCAGGAATCATCAAACAACGAGCTGGATAAACACTGATAAGCATGCAGAAACATATCGACACGAAGCGGATGATAAAAAGAATGAGTCTTTAGAGACGGTATATGCGCACTGGCAACGGAAGTCGTGGAGTTGTACTTGGGAGAGAGCGTCCCGTACTGGGTCTGCGCCGGTTGCACTCGACCCAGTTTTGGCTTATTTTTTCTTGGTGCTTTTGCACCACTTTTCTTTCCCAAATTGCTTGGGAAAGACAAAAATAGAGAGTATTTTATCCGAGTTAGGGACTTCCACTGTAGTGCAAGCCTGAAGTAAACAATTGTGAGTAGGTTGATAAGAAACTGATTGGACCCAACTTCGGTACAAAATGGCCACTGGCAGCCACCTTGAATTTTGGACCACACCCAGAAACACTCGTTCTCATCCCACAGTGATAACAAAGGTACACAAGAAGTTTCGTAAAGATCGGTTCATAAATATGGCCTCTAGCCCGAGAAGTATTGGCATTAGCAGTTACAGTGCTGAAAAGTAACATTAAATAGATCAAAGTTAGTCTAATTGGCATAATTTATGCACGAGAAAAAAACCCGTATTATATGTTATGTATCCCTTGGTACTAAACATTCACACAAAAAATTATTCAAATCAGCACTTTCATATAGAAGTTCTGCGCCAAAATCTGATTGCACCTAATTTTGTACAAAATGGCTTCCAGCAGCCATCTTGAATTTCAGACTGGACCCAAAAACACTCGTTCTCATCCCACGTTGATAACAAAGGTACCCAATAAGTTTCGTAAAGATTGCTTCATAAATATGGCTTCTAACCCGAGCCGTATTGGCATTTGCAGTTACAGTGCTGAAAGTAACACTAAATAAAACAAAGTTAGTCTAATTTGCATAATTTACGCAAAAGAAAAAAAAAGTATTATATGTGATGTATCCCATGGTACTAAACATTCATACAAAAAATTATTCAAATCAGAGCTTTCATATGGAAGCGCTGCGCAAAAATCGGATTGCACCTAATTTTGTACAAAATGGCTGCCAGTGGCTGTCTTGAATTTCGGACCGGACCCAAAAACACTCGTTCTGGTCTCACAATGATAACAAAGGTACCCAAGAAGTTTCGTAAAGATCCGTTCATAAATACGGCCTCTAGCCCGAGCTGTGTGTACGGCATGACAGACGGACTGACAGGCCATGACAATACCTCAAATTTGGCTTCACCATAGTTGAGCTAAAAATAATATGAGGTGTAAACTGTACTAAAGAATTGAGGGGTGGATGAATGTGTCCCTCTCAGTTTATGTATGTCAACCAAAGTTACCAAGTTACAGTGAAATTATTCCAAAAAGAGTCATCCTATCAAGTTACAAAGAAATCCCTTCATAAATACGACCTGTAGACTGTGATAAAGGTTTCAGGTTTCGGGCCTGTTTGCCATCACAGTAGTCCGATCGCAACCAAAAGGGGATGGCTCTCCAATCTAGACATTATACTCAGTCATCCTACCAAGTTACAATGAAATCCCTTCATAAATACGACCGGTATTCTGAGCTAAAGGTTTTCGCGTTTGGGACTCAGCCATCATGGTTGAACGATCACGACCAAAAGGGGACGTTCTCATCTAGACATTATCTGGAGTCATCCTATCAAGTTACAATGAAATCCCTCCATAAATATGAACTGTAGACTGAGCTAAATGTTTTCGAGTTTTAGGCTTGGGTAGCCATCGCGGTTGACAGATAGCAACCAAACGGGGAAGTTCTCATCTAGACATCATACAGAGTCATCCTACCAAGTTACAATGAAATCCCTTCACATTAAATATACCCTATAGACTGTGCTAAAAGTTTTGGAGTTTTGGGCTTGGACAGCCGCCGCGGTTGACAGATCATGATCAAAAGGGAATGTTCTCATCTAGACATTAGACAGAGTCATCCAACCATGCGACAATGAAATCCCTTCATAAATATGACCTGCAGACTGTGCTAAATGTTTTTTGGTTTTGGGCTTAGGCAGCCAACATGTTTGACTAAAAGGGGCCATTCTCATCTAGACATGACCTCAAAACTGCATATGAAATTTTGTGATGATCAGACAAGTACTACGGGGTGTAGCCTGTGCTAAAGGAAAATGTGAACAGACTGACAGGCTTCTGATGCGTGATGGCAATAGCTCATCTTGACTCTGTCAAGTTAAGCTAACACCCAATGGAATAAAAACAGATAATCTTAACCCTTTACCCAACGCAGACGATATCAAGAGTTATTATTTTAAATATCATTTTTTGAAATTTTTCAAAAAATTTCAACAAAACCATATCATGTGATCCCTCGTTGGAACGAGCTCGTTCCAACGAGGGGTCACATAATATGGTTTTGTTAAAATTTTTTGAAAAATAATATTTTTTCAACTGCTGAATATGCATATTACACGGGCGGTTGCGGCCGATTTGTTGGGTAAAAGGTTAAAACCATTCCAGCATTTTTTTTTTTGGGGGGGGGGGGGGGGGGGGGGGAGGGGAGGTGGGGGAGGGAATTGTCCGGATAAACAATGACTGCAGACACCTTATGAATGTCTTTTGGAATTTGACGAAGTTTGGAAGTGGGATGAGGAGGGAAGATGTCCAGGCCTGGTTATCTTCCTCCCTACCCAGAAAAACAAGGAATATTTTTTTTAATATTCAATGCTAAACCATCAAATACCAACCAGTTTATTAGAAATAGATAAACTTAGAACCATTCCAGCAATTGTTGTCTTTTTTGACCTGGACAACCCCACCTTGATTTATCCGTAAAAGACTCAAAATTGTTGAAATGGGTCTAATATTGCCTATTTCTAATTATTTAATGGTTTTGCACTGAATAAAAAAACAAGTGGAATGCCAAGAGTGACATTACCCCAGTCCCCACTGCCAAGCATGAGTTTCTAGTCATACATCTTTGTTGATATTGAATTAATAAATATATTGATAAAAAGGCGACCAGCTACAAAACTTTGACAAGACACCATATAGAATAAGTCGCTACAGTGTGGGTTCACTCGACTAAGACACACAACAAGGCTGCAAGATTCATTGTAGGTGGCAAAGAGACCAATGTAACAGCTAAGCTAGAACTTCTCCATCTTGACACACTGTTAGGGAACAATGTATCAAGGCTTGCATTATTGTGATGTCTGGGGTGATGAATGATCTCATCAATATTCGGCCAACAGCATTTCACCCAATTGGAACCGGTACCAAAGGCCACAATAAGCAGCACCTCTAACCATTTCTGCTACATAGGATACTTCGAAGACTCATTCCCTGCTGGTATTTCCACCTCGAACTTACTTCCATCTTGACATGTAATTTATTTACAAAGAACTGAACTTAGCCAATGATTCCAAGTTGGCTGAATCGGAAACAAACTATATTTAGCAGTTTTGTACCTTTGAGGTGGATTATTCGGACCCCACTATGGCTAATTTGGAGCCTATGCCATCTCTGCATAAGTTTCATTGCTTCTATGCAATGATTCATGGAATATACTACTCCTACATGCTGATGGTTGTCTATAGATGCTGGTTATCCATTTTCCTAGGATTATTTTTTGCAGACTAATCAGATAAAACATTCAGACTAGGAATCCAAAGAAACACGAATAACGGCTAGAATCGGTGAAAATCAGTACACGTCTGAATCCACACAGGTCTGAATCAACCACGGTCAAAATCAGCCCAATATCCTCTCTCAAGTCTGTATTTGACCAGCTTGCCTAGGGACCTACATAACTTTAAAGATCAAATGCATTCTCATAAGAAAGTACGGACACTTACATCTATACAGCTTATAAGCGAATCGAAATCTAATGCTCAAATCCAGGCAAAAATGTCTAGATAATGGAAGAATATCTGACCGACCTACTGTTTAACACTGGACATTTTTTCTATTTTCATTGGGGTTTAATGAATCTTTTGACAACCAGGGTCACCCTGTGTTTGACAGTTTCACGGAGTATGGAGCAGTGGCAAGCAACTGTCAGACTCCCCAATGTACTAACTCAGTGCAAACAGGGTTAGCATTGGTTGAAGCCAAGTGCAATATGAATGTGCAGTACACCTTAGTACACAGCACTGTCATACTCATGCATGGGCAATTGGGATTAAGTGCCTTGCACAAAGACACAATACAGTTACCCCTGGCAGGGAACAAACTGTAGACCTTTTGGTTTGAAGTCCTATGTCATAACCACTGATCTATCATGCTTCCAACTCTGGACTTACATTAGCATTAAAATGGTATCCAGTAACTTAGTAACTTGAACCCACAGTAACTTTCACACAAAGTAACTTCAATTCTAATCGGTAGCTTTGATTTGAATTAGTAATTTCGACCAACTTTGGGTGTTTAGCCGAAGTACCCAGAGAGAACTAATGAGCAGCGATGACCAACTGTCAGACTCCTCAACGTACGTTCTCCCCAAAACAAGGTTAGCATTGGTTGAAGACAAATGCACCATCAACATGCAATACGTGCCCCCTCCACAGCCCCATCCCACCCCACCCCATATGGGCAATCAAGATTAAGTGCCTTGCCCAAGGACACAACATAGTTACCCCTGGCAGTAACCGAACTGTGGACCTTTGGGTTTGAAGTCCAATGCTGTAACCACTGAGCCACCATGCTTCCAACACTGGACTGACATTAGCATTACAATGGTATCCAATAACTTAAACTCACAGTAACTCAACACAATGTAACTTCCATTCGAATCAGTATTTCGATCTGAATCGTTAACTTCGACCCACTTCGAATGTTTTATACTACATGTAAGTTTGAGCTCTAACAGATCTTATGCTTGACTCTTTACCTAATTAATGGGCACAGACCTCATGCTTAAACCATTACTTTATGTAATGGACAGTAATATTCATGAAAAAAAAAAGCAGATTCTCTTCTTCACATATCAAACTCAGGGTGATATGATTTTGTTGAAATTTTGTGAAAAAAAAAATATACAATAACTAATTACGATAATGTGTGCACTGGGTAAAGAGTTAAAAAAGACTTTTACACAATACACACCCTTTTATCTTTTAATGCCGGACTATCACTTCCCAATAGCAATGCATTAGCTGCTTCACGCAATGCTGGTAAACCAGCAATAGGAAGGTATTCATGATTCAGTGTTGCATCTGCAGACATCTGTGCCTCCACTGACTTCACAACTGGCAGAACCCATGGTTTTCCTTCCTCAGTCCTGTATGCTAAAGAAGAAAAATAAGAAAATCAGTAAAGGAATGTGTTAAAACATCAAATTTCATGTATGTATCCATTTTGTTATGTGACATCGAAAAATCAGATTTGTGTAATTTTCAGTGTGCTAACCTGGATGATCTGGCAAAATCATACAACACATTGTCTTTTCTACTGGATGAGCATGCCCCTCTGAAAACAAAAACATTAATTATTCGCCAAAGTATACCTTGGTTTACCAATGAACTGAGAACTCTGAAAGCTAATTGTCGAAAGCAAGAGTGGGAGAGATCTGAATCTTACAATGAGGAAGCAGCATATAAGACTATTCGCAATCGGTTCTTCAACAAACTAAAAGATGCCAGAAAATCTTACTACACAACATGTGTTGAAGCTTGTAATGGTGACAGCACAAAACTGTTTAAAGTTGTTAAAAATCTGTGTACAGAAAAACAAAATGTGTCATTTCCACCACACGATGATCCATCAAAGCTAGCTGATCAATTTGGAGAATTCTTCATCAAAAAAATAAAATTAATTCAGGAAAAAATTAAGAACATGGCGAATTCTTCATCAAAAAAATAAAATTAATTCACGAAAAAATTAAGAACATAAATGTAGACAAAATTGACATCAAACAGAGACCATAAGAAAAAGAGCTTTCAACTTTTCGACCTTTGGAAATCCACGAGGTAACCAAATTAATAAATGAATCCTCAAATGCCTCATGTCAACTCGACCCAATGCCAACATCTATTGTCAAATCGTGTGTAGATTCTTTGGCTCCTGTAATCATAAAAATGATCAACATGTCTCTACTGGAAGGATATGTGCCTGATGCATGGAAAATAGCAATTGTTAATCCTCTTTTGAAGAAACAAGGTGCAGAACTTGTGTTTAAAAACTTCCGACCAGTGAGTAACTTACCGTTCGTCTCTAAGCTGTGTGAAAAAGCCGCAATTGACCAACTAATGTTACATAGTGATGTGCATGCTCCGTTACCGGCCAACACGTCTGGATTCAGAAAATTTCACTCGACTGAAACAGCATTACTCAAGGTTCAGAATGACATCCTCCTTAATATGGAGTCTAGAAGGGTAACATTGCTCGTTCTTTTAGACCTTAGTGCTGCTTTTGACACTGTTTGTCATAAAACTCTGCTAGTGACAATGAATTCTGATTTTGGACTTAATGGTGTTGCTGCTAGGTTGCTATCATCATACCTCAAGACTAGACAGCAGCGTGTATCAATAAACGGTAATCTGTCAAAAGACTTCCATCTTGAATGTGGAGTCCCACAGGGCTGTTGCCTTGGTCCTGTCCTGTTTCTATTCTATATTTCAAAAATGTTCACCATCATTGAATCTCACCTGCCTGATGTCCACGGTTATGCTGATGACACACAGGTCTATTTCTCTTTTCGACCATCAATCAACGATCAAACTAAAGCTCTAGAAACTATTGGATCATGTATTTCAGACATTCGCACATGGATGGTTTCAAACAAATTAATGATAAATGATGATAAGACTGAATTCCTAATAATTGGTTCACGACAACAACTCACTAAAGTTGACATCAATTCAGTGAAGGTAGGAGATTCCGCCATCAGTGCAAGTAACAGTGTATGTAATCTTGGTGCCTTCTTCAACTCTACCATGTCTAAGGACAGACATGTTACAAATATGTGCAATAAGGCTTTCAGAGGTTATACAAAGTTAAACAGATAAGACAGTTCCTCACCAAAGACTCCACAAAAACCCCAGTTCATGCCTTTGTAACTTCACATTTGGATTATTGTTATGCCTTACTGTTCAATCTTCCACAATATCAGTACTAAATGCACAAGCCCGGTGGTATGTAGGATATCACAATCTCAACACATCACTCCTGTTCTGGGGGATATGCACTGGCTGCCAGTCAAGTACGGAATAAATTTCAAAACTTTATTATTAGTTTATAAGATACAAAACAACATGTCACCAGCCTACTTAGAAGAACTCCTTAATACCAAAAATGTGTGTCAATACAACATGAGGTCAGATGGTAAAATGCTGCAACATGTTCCAAAACATAGGTGTAAGACATTTGGAGATAGGTCATTCTCATTTGCTGGCCCTCACTTGTGGAATAATTTACTGGAACACCTAAAAAGGATGTCAAATGTCAACCTTTTCAAGAAAGATCTCAAAACATACCTGTTTCAAAAAGCCTATAAAGTGATGTTCTGGACTGTAAGATACTGTATATATTCCGTTTGTATATTTGCACTAGCTCAGTAACATGTACAGCGCCTTAGAATATGGTTCTATATCTTCTGAACTATAATTTTGGCTCTATATAAATGTGTATATTATTATTATATATATTTATTATACAACTGGACAATTTCTCACCCCTTGCCAGCTTAACTCTTTGCCAGCTGCAGGGGGATTGTCCAGCTCAATTTAAAAATACTTAATTCCTACAAGAGGTACATGTAATACTGGCTCCTTTTAACCTTTTATTTATTGTAACATCCAAAGATGGTGAGCATTATTCACAAATGAAAGTGTCAATGACATTGTAGCTCAACTTGTCAAGACATGTACATGTATAGTATGTGACACAGCAATGACAAACATCTAGATAATGACCTGATAACAAAGGTAGCTATAAAGTATTGTAACGGCCTGTACATAAATACTGACCGTAGCCTTAACAAATGTATAGGTAAAGTATTGTAAAGGTGGGTGACAGTCAGATGCTAAACTAGAAAAGAAATCTTTGAGTCCCAGAGCGGGTCTGACTGAACCCCAAAATATTTGTTCTCATAGCACAGTGATAACAAAGGCACCCCAAAACACACTCATTCCTGTTCCAAGGTGAAAACAAAGGTACCCAAGAAGTTTCGTGAAGATCAGTTCATAAATACGAGCTGTATAGAAGTTGTGACAAAAAACTGATTGTACCTAATTTCAGTACAAAATGGCCACTGGCAGCCATCTTGAATTTTGGACCGCACTCACAGACACTCGTTCTCATCCCATGGTGATAACAAAGGTACCCAAGAAGTTTCGTGAAGATCGGTTGATAAATACAGCCTCTGGCCTGAGCCGTATTGACATGTGCACTTACAGTGTATAAGTAGCACTAAATAAATCAAAATTCACTCTGTATGTGATGTATTCCATTTTACTAAACATTCATACAAAAATTTATTCAAATCAGAACTTTCATACAGAAGTTCTGTACAAAAGACTGATTGCACTAATTTTGGTACAAAATGGCTGCTGGTGGCCATCTTGAATTTTGGACCACATCCAAAAACACTCGTTCTCATCCCACGGTGATAACAAAGGTACCCAAGAAGTTTCGTAAAGATCGGTTCATAAATACGGCCTCTAGCCTGAGCCATATCGAAGTTGTGTACAAAAAACTGATTAGACCTAATTTTGGTGCAAAATGGCCACTGGCAGTCATCTTGAATTTTGGACCGCACTCAGAAACACTCGTTCTCATCCCAAGGTGATAACAGAGGTACCCAAGAAGTTTTGTGAAGATTGGTTGATAAACACAGCCTCTAGCCCACACTGTATTGACGTGTGTACTTACTGTGTGCAAGTAGCACTAAAAAATCAAAGTTCATCTAATTTGCATAATTTCTGCATGAGAAAAAAACCTGTATTATATGTGATGTATCCCATGGTACTAAACATTCATACAAAAAATTTTTCAAATCGGCACTTTCATATGGAAGGTCTGCGCAAAAATCTGATTGCCCCTAATTTTGAATAAAATGGCTGCCAGCGGCCATCTTGAATTTCGGACCGGACCCCAAAACACTCGTTCTCGTCCCACGGTGATAACAAAGGTACCCAAGAAGTTTCGTAAAGATCGGTTCATAAATGCGGCCTCTAGCCCGAGCCGTATTGGCATTTGCACTGACAGTGCTGAAAGTAACACTAAATAAATCAAAGTTAGTCTAATTTGAATAATTTAAGCACAACAAAAAAAACCTGTATGAAATGTGATGTATCTCATGGTACTAAACATTCATACAAAAAAATTATTCAAATCAGAGCTTTCATATGGAAGTTCCGTACAAAAAACAGATTTCTGCATCGTAGGTACAAAATGGCGGCTGGCAGTCATCTTGAATTTCGGACCGCACCCAAAAACACTCGTTCTTGTTCCACGGTCATAACAAAGGTACCCAAGAAGTTTCGTAAAGATCAGTTCATAAATACGGCCTCTAGCCCGAGTCGTATCCAATTGTTGACGTACGGACAGACAGACGACGGGCCATGACAAAAAAGCTCAAATTTGGCTTCGCCAAAGTTGAGCTTAAAATCGCCAATTCAAATTTTCTTATTTTTTTCAATATTTACCTTGAAAACATAGCTTAAGAACACTGGAACAAGGTAGATCAAAAGTCATTTTTTATACTAAAAATGGAAAGTTTTCGGTTGATCCTGCTTGATCAAGAATTTTTTGGACAAGTATGGTCTGCAAGTCATGTTTGGTAAACAGTCCTTAGATTCTCAAATCCATAGAGGTGAGAAAAATTGCAACTGGTCGAGAGGTGCTATTTCTACAGACCTAACTAGGAAATTCAGGTCATCACCTTTTCCTCCCATGATCAGAGTGTCCCAGTTAGGACTCCTATTTCTACATATAAACAATAACATGGGTTATTGTGATGGGTAGTACAGTGGTACTCTGTTTATTGAATAGCCACTTTGCCAATGAAAATTATTCAGTTAACAGAAGTATTCAATTAACAGGGACTGTGTCAAGTTTTGATAAACTGAGCATTTATTCTATTATATCTTGTTTGATAGAGCTCCATAAATACAAGAGGCCCCAGGGGGCCTGAGGGCGCTCACCTGACATGGTAGTCTAAATATCAAACCAGGGACTTGAATAAGCTACATATGCCCCCTAAGAAAAGCATATACCAACTAGATAAAGTGATTGTGTCCACACAATACACAGGATTTTCCTTCTATTTTCAGTTCCTTTTCTTTTACGTCCCAAAATTGAGATAAACGCATAAAAAACAGATTTTTTATTGGTCCAAAATTTTCCATGTCCCACCCGGACCCCAAATTTTCAGTGTAAAAAAAAAAAATTTTTTTTGTCTTAAAATTAACCGAAACGAATAAAAAACAAAAAAAAAAGTCCCGCCAGGCCCCCCAAATCTGACTTGGCTTGAACAAACTTGAATCTCACCCCCAAGGGATGCTGCATACCAAATATCAAAAGATTCTTATTGGCGGATCTGAAGAAGATTTTTAAAGAATATTCCTCATACTGCACTAATTTAAACATTTGGGCTCCCATAGAGCCCAAATATGGACCCAGGGATATTGATTTCAATAAACATGTGAAACAATCTTCCAAAGATGTTATATGTGAAATTTGAAAGCTTTTGGAGAAGTGGTTTGGGAGAAAAGTAGTCTTACATGTTTTTCCCACTACCCACAGTGTTAAAAATGCAGACTCAGCACTTTTTCAAAGTCCCCAAAAAGTACCCTATGATAAAACCGATAGCAATTTTTTTTTTACCATTCCATTCTGATGGTCCTGAGGAAGCTTCACAACAAATAAGAATTCTCAGTGCTGAGTAGTTTTGGAGATATGAGCATTTTAATTTTTTTCTATTTTTAGCTCCTGCGGTTCCCAGGGGGCGAAAAAAAAGTACTTATGATCCAATACGCCCTCATATCAAACTTGGTCCAAATCTGCATCTCGGTTTGGAAAATAGAAATTTTGGGAGGGGCAGATATTCATGAGAAGAAGATTTTTTAAGATTTCAGCACACTTTTTGGGTGTGGCCCTACAAATGGGCGAGGCAACTTGATTTCAACACAATCAAATTGCGATGTCATAACAAACTATTATCTCAAATATCAATTAAATTGGTTCAGCGGTTTGGGAGGAGAAGATGCAAACACCAAGTTCACGGACGACGTACGGTGAGTTATCACTATAGCTCTCCTGACTGAAAGTCAGGTGAGCTAAAAACTCAGCGAATGAGGCGTCATACTCTACAAATGCCTCAATCCATCAACAAGATAACATTTTTTGGCTTAATTTAATCTAATTCATAGGAATTCAAGGGTTAGGACTTAGATGCCATACAGGACAAAAATTGGTGCTGTATGGGATACAATCATTGTCATTTAACCATGTCAGAATTATGTCATTGAACTCGATGTGATACACCCATTACAATACAACATGCAATATGGATTATTGAAATAGTGCCACAGCAATCATCTAGCAGAGAAAAGTTACTGCATGCATCACCTCAGTCTGTTGGTATATCGCACTTCAGAAGACAACTACTAGAGTTGAAATGGTTAACTGATAAATCGATCAACCAATGATCAAAGTCTTGATCGATCAAAAAAGTAATTGACTTCAAGCAAACCTGCTTCCCTTTTTTTTCACACCAACTTTGGTATAAAAAGAGTGTTGTACAGGACATCATGTAGGAGGTGGCATATTACTGATCAAAATTGACGAGACATTCAAAAGATTCAATGGTGTTTAGATATCAAATTTTATCTACTTTCTCATATGGCACAAACAATGAAACAAATGTCATTGTAACCTCTTTCATTGTTGCATTTCAAACTGTTTAATTGGAATACATCAAATACTGATTTTGAGAGAAAAAAAAAACAACCACCGTAATTCCTTCGATAATTTTCAGGAGACAAGTCAATTTAGGCTTGATAAGTATTAAAAACCAAAAATTGAATATCAAAGCTTGAAAAATAACCCAGAAGCTAAAGCTTCAGGTCATTTTAATTTTTCTCACTTAATATCTTCTTTCCAAAGAATCACCCATGTGACATGTGCCCACCACCACATGACCCAACATGGGGAGTGCTGATAAAGTCTACTCTTTATACATGTTCTTTGCATAGCCACAATTATAATACTCAAAGTTTGCTAAACACCAAGTATATCCAACTACCTGTTTTGCGTTTTAGTTGAAATATTGTATTGAAAAGTGTATATATTTTTTACTTAATTGTATCTTTAATGATTTAAGTACAGAAATTAAGATTTTGTTTGTGTTTGATATTATTTGTTAGCTTTTGCATACGATAACCATGGAAAATGGATATTATTGGTAAAAGAGGAAATTTTTCAATATTCCAAAAAGTGGACGGAGCGAACTGGTATGGGAATGGGTTTAATATCGAGTATGAGACCCATTACAGTTAATTACAGCATGACAACGCCTTTTCATGCTCCCAGTCAGGTTCCTGGTGGTCCTTTGTGGGATGTTGTTCCATTCTTGGACCAGCATGGCACCAAGCTCCTGGAGACTTCTTGGCTGGACTGGATGGGCTGAAATTGCATCTTTGAATGGATTGAGATCAGGGGATCTTGCTGGCCAATCTATACGCTCATTGCCCTCCCTCTGTTGGTACTTCCTGACAGCATGGGCAGCATGAGGACGGGCATTATCTTCCATCAGAATGAATCTATCACCCACTGCACCTGCATACAATCTGACGTGGACATCCAGGATCTCATCAATATACCGCTGTGCAGTCAATGTACCATCTCCAAGGACACAGAGCTCTGTACGTCCATCACTGCTGATGCCGCCCCAGACCATGATTGACCCCATAGCGGTCATGCTCAGCAATGTTGGCTCTCCTGGTCTTCTCCATACCCTAGAACGCCTATCTGTGTGGAATAGGCGGTACCTTGACTAATCTGTAAAAAGGACAGGTCGCCAATCTTCTCTAGTCCATCCAACGTGGTCCATGGCCCTCTGCCGGCACTCCCTGACAGCTTGGGCAACATGAGGACGGGCATTATCGTCCATCAGAATGAATCTATCACCCACTGCACCTGCATACAATCTGACGTGGACATCCAGGATCTCATCAATATACCGTTGTGCAGTCAATGTACCACATTCAAGGACAAAGAGCTCTGTACGTCCAACCCAGCTGATGCCGCACCCGACCATGTTTGACCCTCCAACATAGCGGTCATGCTCAGCGATGTTGGCTGCATGGAATCGCTCTCCTGGTCTTCTCCATCCCTAGAACGCCTATCTGTGTGGTCTGGGCAGTACCTTGGCTCATCTGTAAAAAGGACAGGTCGCCAATCTTCTCTGGTCCATGGCCCATTCATATCGGAGACCACCTTCGTGCAACCTTGCCTGGATAGTCTGCATCAAAACATTTATCCCAGATGCATTCTGAAGGTCACTGCGAAGCTGGGTTGCTGTGGCAAAGTGGTTCCTTCGGGCCTGAATGATCAAAAACCGGTCTTCAGCTGCAGATGTTGCCCTGTCTCTGCCACCACCATGCCGTCTTACTGGTGTGCCATACTGCTGAAATCTTGCCCAGGCTCTGGTAATCACTATATGGTGCACACCAAGGGCTTCACCAACCTGATGATGGGTAGACCCTTGCTCCACCATCCCTACAACCTGCCACATTTCTGCTTCAGACAAATGTCTTCTTACATTTGCATTTGCCATATTCAATCATTAAATCACAAGGATTTGTGTTGAAATGAAGACTGAATACCCTACACATGTCATGTACATGTAGACAGTACACAAAAACATCACGAAAATCAAGAGGTACATGCTTTCCATGACTGTCACAAAAAGTCTGCCTGTAAAGAGAGCTAATGTAAACACTGGGGACCATCTAAATACATTCCTCAATCATATCCACCAAAAATATCGCAAATATGTCACCAGCAAATTTCACAATGATGTGTCAAATATTTGGTGCTTAGTAAACTTTGAGTAGTACATAATTGAGGAGCAAATCCAAACAAGAGGTCCTAGGGTTCGAAAAGCACTCTTCTGACAAAGTTCTTTAAACAGGCATGACAATGGCATGCAACTAAATACGCTGAAATTAGCTACATTGTAAAGTTCTCATATTCTTTTAGAAAAAATGTGTGAAATTTTTTTTCTTCAAAAAATCCAATAACACAGAGTGAATGTGCTGGTTGAGAGATATTTTATTTACATGAATATAAATTTGCATGAAAAGGGTCTTTTAGCATCATTTTCAAGCAGATTTACAGAAATAAAATTTCAACATTTCAGGATGAAATCGCTAAAATCAGTGAATTTGCTGAAATTTCTCATCCGTGTTTAAACAGAAATCTGGTGCCTGAGGCACTCAACTGACAAAATTGTTTAAATGAAAGTGTCAATGATACTGCAATTCAACTAGTCCAAGAAGAGACTGAACTACATGTAAATAGAAACATCCAATAATGATAAGTTATTCACTCAAGTTTCTACAGAAAATACCTACACCAAAGCCACATATGAAATCTGAAAACATTAGGTGAGGGATGTGGCCTACTGGGTGTACTAATAGAATTGTTTATAATTTATGTGCCAACTCCAACATGACCACTGGCAGCCAGATTTTTCAACAAAATTTTAAACAAGAGGCCCCAGGGGGCCTGAGGGCGCTCACCTGACATGGTAGCCTAAATATCAACCCAGAGAATTGATTTCAACAAGTTGCATCTGCTCCTCCTAAGAAAAGCTGAAACCAAATATCCAAATATTCTGACCAGTGGATCTAAAAAAAGATTTTTAAAGAATATTCCTCATACTGAACTAAGTCATAATTCGGGCTCCCACAGGAAGCCCATATATGAACCCAGGGACTTGGCTTTAACAAACCTGAATCTCACACCCCTAAGGATTCTGCACACCAAATATCAAAACATTCCGACTGCTGGATCTGAAGAAGAAGATTTTTAAACAAAATTCCTCATTTTGAACCAAGTTACAATTCGAGCTCCCACAATCAGCCCAAATATGGACCTAGGGACATGGCTTGAACAAACTTGAATCTTACCCACCTAAGGATGCTGCATAAAAAATATCAAAAGCATTCATCTGCTGGATCTGAAGATTTTTAAAGAAAATTCCTCATTTTGAACTAAGTTGTCATTCAGGCTCCCATAGTGAGCCCAAATATGAACCAAGGGACTTGGCTTGAACAAACTTGAATCTCAGCCCCCTAAGGTTTGCTCCATGCCAAATATCAAAACATTCCAACTGCTGAATCTGAAGAAGAAGATTTTTAAAGAAAAATTCCTCATATTGACTAAGTTATAATTTGGGCTCCCACAGGGAGCCCAAATATGGACCCATGGACTTGGCTTTAACACACTTGAATCCCCCCTCCCCCCAAGGATGCTACTCACCACATATCAAACCATTCCGATTGCTGGATCTGAAGAAGAAGATTTTTTAAGAAAATTCCTCATTTCGAACAAAGTTACAATTCAAGCTCCCACAGTGAGCCCAAATATGGACCTAGGGACATGGCTTGAACAAACTTGAATCACACCCCCCTAAGGATGCTGCATACCAAATATCACAAGATTCTACCTGCTGGATCTTGAGAAGAAGATTTTCAAAGAAATTTGCCTGAAATGCACTAAGTTCGAATTTGGGCTTCTATAGTGAGCCCAAATATGAATCCAGGTGGCCGATTTGAACAAACTGGAATCAAATCCACCCCACAATGTTGCATACCAAATATCAAAAGATTCTGCCTGCAGGATCTGGAGAAGAAGATTTTTGAAGAAATTTGCCTGAAATGCACTAAGTTCAAATTCGAGCTTCTATAGTGAGCCCAAATATGAATCTAGGGAGCCGATTTGAACAAAATAGAATCAGATCCACCCCACAATGTTGCATACCAAATATCAAAAGATTCTGCCTGCTGGATCTTGAGAAGAAGATTTTCAAAGAAATTTGCCTGAAATGCACTAAGTTCAAATTTGGGCTCCTATACTGAGCCCAAATATAAACCCAAGGGGCCGATTTGAACAAACTTGAATCAGATCCACCCCACAATGTTGCATACCAAATATCAAAAGATTCTGCCTGCTGGATCTGGAGAAGAAGATTTTCAAAGAAATTTGCCTGAAATGCAGTAAGTTCAAATTTGGGCTTCTATACTGAGCCCAAATATAAACCCAGGGGGCCGATTTGAACAAACTTGAATCAGATCCACCCCACAATGTTGCATACCAAATATCAAAAGATTCTGCCTGCTGGATCTGGAGAAGAAGATTTTTTAAGAAATTTGCCTGAAATGCACTAAGTTCGAAATCGGGCTCCTATACTGAGCCCAAATATGAACCCAGGGGGCCGATTTGAACAAACTTGAATCAGATCCACCCTCCAATGTTGCATACCAAATATCAAAAGATTCTGCCTGCTGGATCTGGAGAAGAAGATTTTTTAATGTTTTTCCCATTGCCTACAAGTGTTAAAAAGTGCAGACTCAGCACTTTTTCAATGTCCCGAAACTGTACCCTATGATAAAACCGATGGCAATTTTTTTTTACCAATTCTTTCTGTTGGTCCTAAGGAAGCTTCACACCAAATAAAAATTCTCAGTGCCGTGCAGTTTTGGAGATATGGGCGTTTTAATTTTTTTCTATTTTTAGCTCCTGTGGTTCCCATGGGGCTACGGGAAAAAAAAAATCAGCATAAATTAGGTACTTATGACCCAATAAGCCCTCACATAAAATTTGGTTCAAATCAGCCTCTCGGTTTGGAAAATAGAAATTTTGGGCGGGGCCAAAAATTTTGCCCCTCCCATAACGACGCCAAGTATAGCCCCACAAACTTCTCTTGAACAAATCTGAGTCTACACCTCAAAAGGAAGCTACACACCAAATATCAAGTCTCTGCTACTGCTGGTTCATGAGAAGAAGATTTTTTAAGATTTCAGCACACTTTTTGGGTGTGGCCCTATCCACGGGCAGGGCAACTTGATTTGAACAAAATCAAATTGCGATGTCATAACAAACTATTATCTTAAATATCAATTAAATTGGTTCAGCGGTTTGGGAGGAGAAGACGCAAACACCATGTTCACGGACGCCTGATGCCGGACGACGGGCGGTGAGTGATCACTATAGCTCTCCTGACTGAAAGTCAGGTGAGCTAAAAATTTAATAGCTCCCATCTAGACACCACACCACAGCCGCATATGATATTTGAAACTAGTCCGAAGAGCGATGTGTACTAATGGAATTGTTGATAACTTATATGTCACATCCATGATGGCCAGCTGCAGCAATGTTTTTCAGTAAAATTCGAAAAAAATTGGATACTTCCAATACAAAGGTGTTAGACATGCGCCAAAGATCATGAAAAAATGGTTTATTTGAAGGTTTTTTGACAAATTAGCAAACCCAAGTATTTAAACATCACAAGACAAATATTTATAGTAGACACCTGCCATTTTGAATAGGTACAAGAATTTGTGAACGCAGAGAGTTTTTTCCCTCCCTCGTGGTTTTCAGTGGCTTGTGAAAACATGTTTCCTGGCAGTCACATATTTTAGTACTCGCTCAAAAATGGAGGTATCATCTACACATTTGTTCCAAAACTGACAACTTGAAAGAAATACAGTTAAACACGTTCATTTCAATTGACAATATCTACAAACACTGCAAGCAAAATATTGTTACCGACAAAGAGTACATCTAATATATCCTCTGCAGGGCTGCAAAGTGATGCAAGACTGGTGTTTTAACAGCAGGTGCTCAACTGAAGCCATGAACTTATTTTGGGCTAGTGGCTTTCAATGACACACCAAAACAAACAAAGGCAATGACTTGGCACAGCCAACAGATGTTCCCCGAATGCCAATGGTGGCTATATGCAGGGGACAATTTAATTTTTAAAAACTTTAAAAAAGGGCCATAACTCAGTTAAAATTATCACACCACATTCAAATTCAAACACGTCCTGTACATGTATATTGTCTACAGTAAGCTATATTCCAAGTTTGATTGAAATTGGACACCTATAACTCAAGTTACCATCTGGAAACCAATACAGTGGAGCCCACTTAATTGGATACCTCTTAATTGTATATCCCTGTTAATTGAATATAATTTTCAAATACAAAACCATTTACCATACCTTCAGTACAAACTTGATCTGTTAATTGCATATGGGTTGTAGAGCAAACTCTGTACCAAATTCTCCTTATTTATCAACCTTTTTGGCCTCACTACATCCAATATAGGCATTTATTCTATTATATCTTGTTTGACAGAGCTCTATGAGCTCTGTCAAACAAGATATAATAGAATAAATGCTCAGTTTACTTCCAGAACGCAGGAAACTGAGCAAATCTCTGTTAATTGTATACTCCTGTTAATTGAATTTTCACTGGCAAAATGGATATTCAGTTAAGAGGATTCTACTGTATCAACATATCTTCCAAGTCAGAAAAGGGCTATAACTCTGCAAAAAAATATCGGACAAAGCTCACTATCAATCTCAACCTGTATTATGTGGTTATAAACTTATGTTTAAAATTTTGTTTCATTTTGTTCAGCCAAACTAAAGTTATCATCTGGAAATCATTTGTTTCAGATGGACGGACAGACAGATGGACAGGGCGGCGACTATATGCACCCACAAAATTTTTACGGGGAGCATAAAAATTAAAATATGGTCTTTCAGAACATGTTTGGACTAGCTTTGCATGGCTGACATTTTCAAGGCTACCCATCTATGGACTGCTCAAAATGTTCCAAGACAGGGGTTCCACAATTTTACAAGTTGGATGAGAAGTCCGATTCGCAGGCCATAAAAACAAAATCAGGTGAATTATTGCAACATTCCACTTAACGAATAGGGTTAAACTGGGAACTGGATAATGTTAGTGAGTTTTTTGTGTGTGCTTTTATCGAATGGCGTAAATGCAATGAGGTAAGTATTATGTATTTAGTTCAACTAAAATATCTCGTTCAACAATGACTTGTTTATCAGTCAGTTGCTTTTTGTAAGCTTCTGTCCATGATCTCTAAACCACGCCTTCACTGGTCTTCTCAATTATTATACAATGTACAATAGATACTTATAGTGGTACTTATTTATTTTGAGGAAATTGTTTTAGTGGAGAGATATGAGAGCAACTTCATTTACTTTTTTTATATTTACTACACTGAAATAATTTAATAAAACCAGGAATTTTGAACAGACGTTTTGACATTGAATGTGTCGGGATTGTGTCATCTTCCTTGAAGTGCATTATACTGTATTGACAAACTTCTGTTTCCAGTTCAGACACAGTGACAACGTAATATAATGTTATAGTTACGTTGTGTGTTTGCAGGGTTGAGGCTTAGGCTTATAACAGTTAAACATGTTAAAATAGTAATGGATATGTGCTCCTATTTCAACATTTCCATTGAGTTGAAATTTAGGGGGCTACTGCCTCCCTTATCCAAATTGAGGAGGGCGTTTTTTAGCCCTCCTGCATTTTCTGGATTTCCAGTCCTGGCTTTGGCTTCAAGAAATATAGCTTATGTTTCTGTAGTCTATTCCGGATTATATGGAATAGTGTGACATGCGCAGTGAAGATACAGAATAGTAATCACAAGGAAACAGCAAATTGCACTTCAAATGTAAACCAGAATGGAATTTGAGGAAGTGGCGCTGGCAATTTTTGTTTGGTGATCAGTTTGTAATTGACAACATGGATGCTGTTTTTGCTCATCTCAGTGCCACATCTGTACAAAACAGCACAGCTCTCCTATGGATAGGTAGGTCAATATGATCAGATTAAAAAGAAACAAAAAATTTACTAAGAAACGCTGGACAGAGCACTTGAGTTTTCTTATTATTTTAGCTCCCATTTGTTCAGGGGCATAGCCAGGATTCTATAATTGAGGGGGTGGGGGGGGGGGGAACCATTTCTAGCCATTTTTTGTGGGGGCGGGGACATACCATGATATTTGTAATGTTTTGGGGTTTTGGGGGTCCTTGCCTTGTCCAAGCCAGCACCCTCCGAACGTTCCCACATGGGTATGGAAGTGGGAGGAGGGGTAATGACCGGAGGTCCTAGTTAGGACAAGGACATGGGAGGAGGCGGGTGACAACCAGAGGGCCCTAGTTTGGACAAGAAAATTTGGTAAAATTTAGTGCTCCAAGATCGAATATGAGGCAATTGTAGCATGTGTAGCCCTATATTGGAGAGCATTTTGAAACTTGCATTGGATCAATGTTTTGGGGAAGGGGATGCAAACTTTTGAAGGGTCTGTGCCCTTCCGTAATATAATTTTTGAGTTTTGGTAAACTAATCAAAATTTGGACCCACGTTCCGTAATATTACTTTTTGGGTTTTGTATGTCCTTTGGATGTACCAAAGCCAAAAATTATTTATATTTTGGACTTTGGGTCCAAGTTTGGACTATGGTATTTAACATGTGCATGTGTTCCCTTTCCGGTGTTGCATTCAATTTTGTTCCGTATTCATGACATATACAATAACAAAGTACCCCCCTCCCACCCCCATGACCATGCCACTTCGTACATGTGTAAGAACATAACAATGATATACAACATCCAGATCACATTATAATTGTAAAAACGGTCTGATACAAGGTTTTAACTTGTAATTCTGTTTAAGTACCAATTTTATACAACGGTGCTCTAACGTTAACAGTTTTACATCAAAATGTTCAGACAAAATGGTGTTTTCATTCTAGTTAAGTTGTAATGACATTGTTGTACAACACAACCATTTGATCACCTTGGAGTTTGACGAAAAAACAGGGAAATTACATCTTCAAAACGTTGTAGTGTGACAAAGCCTTCCCAGAACACAAAGTTGCGGTTACGTTGTGTGCCAGCCTGAGCTGGGTACATGTGCCACTAATGCTTACCTAAATGTTATGAACAATTTTGTAATTGATTGTAATACAATTGTCACTGTGGATGTTGAAAACTTAACTGGTAAGTTATTTTTGGTTATAAAAATTAGTTGTGTATTTGCCTTGTTACATAGAGATTATTACCATTATGTGGATGTACAAAATATGTATCCGAGTCTCGCTCCGGGTTCTAAGGGCAGATCATGATGAGTCGAAGATGAGTCGTGATCTACCCTTATAACCCGGAGCGAGACTCGGATACATATTTTGTACATCCACATAATGGTAATAATCATTTTATCTTACAATATATTGGGGATAAGTCAAGAATGTAGACGAATATATAACGACGAACTATTTATTTGTACGGATGAACAAAAAGAAAAAAAATGGAACTCATGCGAAAGGAACGTGCTTGTATCTGACCCCCTGATACAAACATCTGTATCAGGGGGTTGAATACACGTCAGTTGCAGAGTTAATACAGACAAAATATATGTTGAATGTAAGATAAAACTTATGGGACAGTGCCTACAGGCACCCCCATGAATTGTAAGAAGGCAAATTCCAACAAAGTAATTTCATTTTGTAGATAATGTGAAGCACATCCAAAGAATATTACAGCACTTGAACTTCAGAATAACTTTGCCCGAATATGGGCTTCCACTCCAGCACCCAACCACTTGAAGAATAAAATTCATTTATTCAATTTTGGGGTGGGTCAACGGGCCTGTTGTTTAATTGACTTCATAGTTCTTTCTCTTTATTTTCATCAATTATTTGTGGGTATGCTATGTGTAAATATTTTGCTGAATTCCAGGTACCTGACATATTTGTTATTGTCTTGAACGCTCACACTTTTTTTGGAGAATGGAGAATACAACGAGAAGCAAAATAGTTTCCACTATTTGTCGATAATTGCGCATGTCAGGAATAAAAGGTAATCCATGTAAACCTGCTCGCGAGGTGGTTTACTCAGAATATTCCAGAATGGCGGTTTGAAAATAAAACAACCAGATTGATAATCCGAGTTGTCTGCACATGCCCGGAATAAACCATGTATTCTGGAATGGTCTATGGAAACATGAGCATAGTATCAGTTCGAAAAAGTGGTAGGAAAGTCATAACAAAGTTTCCATCTATTTATAATAAAAAATAAAAGGAGAGATTATTTTGATTTTCTGAAAGTTTGTTTTGTTTGCTACTGACAAATGTGTAAGATTCGTAAATATAGATTGCAAATACAGGTAAGATTGTCATTCAAGCTTGTAGTGAAATCGGTCATACAAATGGACGGCTTCCGAAGCAAGTAATTTATGTGATCGAAATAATACAGATTGTAAAATTAAGAATCCAATCATCAGATCACCACAGAAATCCTTATGCATCAAACTGAAAGATCTACATTTATCCAATCAAGACTATCAAGGATTATCGGAAATATTTGAAGGTCGACACCAGCAAAGTGGGTTGGTTACCAATTTGTCATTTTGGGTTGAAGTTACTGATTCGGGTCAAAGTTGCTATGAATATGCAGTAATTTATTGGAAAGCACCAACCCAATAGTTTCTAATAAAAAAGAGGCCCCAAGGGGCCTGAGGGCACTCACCTGACATGGTAGCCTAAATATCAACCCAGAGAATTGATTTCAACAAGTTGCATCTGCTCCTCCTAAGAAAAGCTTATACCAAATATCCAAAGATTCTGGCCAGTGGATCTAAAAAAAAAAAGAAGATTTTTAAAGAATATTCCTCATATTGAACTAAGTTATAATTCGGGCTCTCAAAGGGAACCCCTATATGAACCCAGGGACTTGGCTTTAACAAACTTGAATCTCACCCCCCTAAGGATGCTGCATACCAAATATCAAAACATTCCGACTGCTGGATCTGAAGAAGAAGATTTTTAAAGAAAATTCCTCATTTTGAACTAAGTTACAATTCAAGCTCCCACAGTGAGTCCAAATATGGACCTAGGGACATGGCTTGAACAAACTTGAATTTCACCCCCCTAAGGATGCTGCATAGCAAATATCAAAACATTCCAACTGCTGGATCTGAAGAAGATTTTTAAAGAAAATTCCTCATCTTGAACTAAGTTATAATTCGGGCTACCACAGTGAGCCCAAATATGAACCCAGGAACATGGCTTGAACAAACTTGAATCTCACCCCCTTAAGCATGGTGCATACCCAATATCAAAAGATTCTGCCTGCTTGATCTTGAGAAGAAGATTTTCAAAGAAATTTGCCTGAAATGCACTAAATTCGAATTCGGGCTTCTATAGTGAGCCCAAATATGAATCCAGGGGGCCGATTTGAACAAACTTGAATCAGATCCACCCCACAATGTTGCATACCAAATATCAAAAGATTCTGCCTGCTTCTATAGTGAGCCCAAATATGAATCCAGGGGGCCGATTTGAACAAACTTGAATCAGATCCACCCCACAATGTTGCATACCAAATATCAAAAGATTCTGCCTGCTGGATCTGGAGAAGAAGATTTTTTAAGAAATTTGCCTGAAATGCACTAAGTTCGAATTCGGGCTTCTATAGTGAGCCCAAATATGAATCCAGGGAGCCGATTTGAACAAACTTCAATCAGATCCACCCCACAATGTTGCATACCAAATATCAAAAGATTCTGCCTGCTCGATCTGGAGAAGAAGATTTTTTAAGAAATTTGCCTGAAATGCACTAAGTTCGAAATCGGGCTTCTATAGTGAGCCCAAATATGAATCCAGGGAGCCGATTTGAACAAACTTCAATCAGATCCACCCCACAATGTTGCATACCAAATATCAAAAGATTCTGCCTGCTGGATCTGGAGAAGAAGATTTTTCAAGAAATTTGCCTGAAATGCATTAAGTTCAAATTTGGGCTTCTATAGTGAGCCCAAATATGAATCCAGGGGGCCGATTTGAACAAACTTGAATCAGATCCACCCCACAATGTTGCATACCAAATATCAAAAGATTCTGCCTGCTGGATCTGGAGAAGAAAATTTTTGAAGAAATTTGCCTGAAATGTACTAAGTTCGAATTCGAGCTTCTATACGGAGCCCAAATATAAACCCAGGAGGCCGATTTGAACAAACTTGAATCAGATCCACCCCACAATGTTGCATGCCAAATATCAAAAGATTCTGCCTGCTGGATCTGGAGAAGAAGATTTTTTAAGAAATTTGCCTGAAATGCACTAAGTTCGAAATCGGGCTCCTATACTGAGCCCAAATATGAACCCAGGGGGCTGATTTGAACAAACTTGAATCAGATCCACCCTACAATGTTGCATACCAAATATCAAAAGATTCTGCCTGCTGGATCTGGAGAAGATTTTTTAATCTTTTTCCCATTGCCAACAGTGTTAAAAAGTGCTGACTCAGCACTTTTTCAAAGTCCTGAAAAAAGTACCTTGTGATCAAACCGATAGGGATTTTTTTTTAACCATTCTATTCTACTGTGGATAATAGTAAGCTTTATACAAAATAAGAATTCTTTGTGCCGTGTAGTTTTGGAGATATGACAGTTTTAAGGTTTTTCCTATTTTCAGCTCCCGAGGTTCCCACGGGACAATGAGAAAAATTTTTTTTTGCATCAATCAACTACTTATGACCCATTATCATCTCATATCAAATTTGGTTCAAATCGACCTGACGGTTCTGAAAATAGAAATTTTAGGTGTGGCCAAAATTTTTGCCCCTCCCATAACGAAGGCAAATAATGCCCGACAAACTTCTCTTGGACAAACTTGATTCTAAACCTCAAAAGCACTCTGTATACCACATATCAAGTCTCTGCTACTGGTGGTTGATTAGAAGATTTTCAAAAAATCTGGCCATTTTTTCCCCACACCTCTGCTCAATACGAGCCGAAACCTATTTTGGATAAAAATCAAAATGCCCCTATATAACCACTACTTACATGAAATTTAATTAAAATGTGGCCAGTGGTTTAGGAGAAAGAGGCTCAAACACCACCTTCATGCAGGACGACGGACGAACTACGATGAGAAAAGCTCACCCTGACTTTCAGTCAGGTGAGCTAATAACTGCAAAATAATATCAAAGTGAAAGAAGTTATTAACATTTACAGTTAAAACTAAAAGTCCTGGCATGAAATGCGCACAAAAAGCACGTCGATCTGCACGTTAGGACCATAGTAAGGCTATCGAATTCTGTACATATGGCCTGTGCACAAGCAATGTTTCAGCCAAAGGACCCCCGGGTAACCCAGAGGTCCATTGGCAGAAGCATTGCCTGTGTTTGCTATGAGTAACCAGGAGAACCTGCCGTGCTTTGGATGCCATTCGATATGGCAATTCCTATGCGCAATTAAGCCTACATGAGTGGACAGTTCGTGACAGGACTTCTAGTTTTAACTGTAACAAACTACCTACCAGACTATTCATGTCATCAAGAAACAAAATTATAGGTAAATATTTGTAGGCAAAAGAAAATCTGAAAAATGTGACTATAATTTGAGATAAACAAGGAAATCTAGTCAAGAAGCATATATTGCCTACGTAGGCTACTATGCTGTAGTATTGGGTGGTAGTAGTAGTAGTAGAGTACATGTAGGTGAATAGCTAGCCTTTGGCACAAAAGGTAAAAAAAAACACTGAAAAATTCCAGTTGACAAAAATGAACAACCAACTCCTTCACAGGTTTAAATTCACTATATCGAGGCAAAATGACCCCTAATGGATTTTACCTCAACATTTAATACAGCATAACATGAAAGACTTCAGCTGATTGGGGCATTATTTATTCAATTTAGAACCCTCAACAAAAATGTCACAGTGTCTATGTTGGAAAGGACTTAAAATATTAGCACCAGCTGTCCTTTCAAAATTGTGAGAAGTGAATATAAGGTGAGGGGTGACAAGTAAAATATGCCTTTTTAATTGAGTGTGAAACTGGACAGTAGTCGGGAAAATGCCAAATTTGAACACAAAAAACACACTGCAACATATATGTTTTTCATGTTAATTTTTTTAATGAGATGATGTACTAAGAGGATACACGACTGTTTTCCCCAAATGAGCTTGATGAACTTAGGTGACAGGAAAATGTTAACATTGTCACCAATGCATATCATCTAATGTATTGTAACCTGAAGGAATATTTTTCATGATTTATGTTCAGTCACATTTTTTGATAGGCATTTAATGTTCGATCTACCAGTATAAATAATTTTACATCTAAAGCAGATTCGGTTTGAGTATGGGTTGAAAGTTTGGAGAAAATGTTATTTTGGAGCTGTGGGATGCCTAGTTTTCATCAAACAGTGCCTTATTTAGAGTGTCAGTATGCATACTATGCTATCAAATAAAAAGATGCTCTCAGGTGGAAGGAAAGATTTATCATTTGATTATTTGACAAATTTCCTGTCAATCACAGATCCACCTATATGAAAAGACAGTATTAAGTATGCCAACTACTGCTATTTGCATAGAATAATAACCCTCCTAGGACAAGAACTTGAATGAAGACTTTTGCCCCTTTAAAACACAAAAAATCAAATTTGTCATTGATATCCACTTGTCAATTAACCCCCAACCCACATATAGTCAATACAAATCCCCTGTTGTCTATTTTCAGATTTTAACTCTTCCTGTAAAATAAATTTGCTGAAAGTGTGGCATTCAACATGCTTGGGTACTAGAAACTGGAAGAGAACAGGGTGTTTTCTTTATTTTGGCAGGAGTGATGGAAAATGAATGTGTAATATCCAGTTTAAGCCTGTAATTTTAATCAAATGTGTTGGTGAGATGTACGTGAGGTTTGTACTCCATGCTGGCCTGTTATTTTCAAAATTTTGCTTAACCCATTTATCATTCACCTGGTCGAAGCTTTGGTAAATTATCATTCATTTCCCTGTACTTGATTCAGGTAACCTATCAGGTAACCTAAATATGTATGTATCGCAACTATGCTGATATGTGAACTGCTGTATCATAACCAAGTTCTTGCTTTTTTTGACAATATCCTAGTGAATAAAGATGAATGCTTAGGAACAATAATGAGGCTGTGTTGCAGCAATTCAGATACAAATTAGTTGCAATTATAGCTTAAACTTAGCATGGGCTATCATGTTGCAAAAGAGTATCACATGATATCCATAATCACTATTTGTGGCAGAGACAACAATTATCGCCATTTCCTTATTTTGTATTTATGCTACATTTTAAGATGATCAACAATTTAAAATGATGTTGAGCATCAACCAATCATCAGCATACATGTAGGTGTTTGTATCTACCTAAGGCATAGCTGCTCTGTTGGTCAATACAGCAGCTATACTTCGGGCAGAAGCAAACACCAGTGCATCCGATGATTGGTTAATGCTGAAAATCATTCCACCATTCATTTGTACCAGATCATTGAACTTGGTAAACATTTTGTGTGACCCAGTGATAATTTGGCATGACCTGTTTTTCATTCGTGTGTTTTTCATTTTAGGTAACCTCCACATGACTCAAACTGCCTTTTCGCCTCAAATCAGCAGACCTGCCATGGGGGCAATTTGGGTTGTTGTGCTACTAGAATTTTTATACAGAAATAACTGTTTTCCTTCATTTTTTAACAAACCTGTAGTTGCATTGTATATCCTTGTTTGCTGAACACCAGTGGGCAGTTTTTTTTAATTTCGTGTTGACGGAAAACTACCTGGTTTGAAGTTAATTTGCATACAATTATAATTGGTGTCAAAAAGCCTGAGCCATTTGTTTGGTCCTCCAGAGGCAGTGTAGTCCTTACAATGAGGGTCTTTCAACAAAATATGGAAATATGCCTCAAAATTGCATTTTATTTGCTCTGTATGCTTTTGGTCATCCACTTATTATTGTTCTTACAGAGAACTTTCACAAGAATTAGCATCATGTTTAGGTAATGCACAATATACTATCTTTTGTAATAAATCAGCAACTTGGCAGAGCTAGATTTAACTGGATTCGCATAGCAGATTTCTAATCAATTTTCAACTATAGCTAATCAATTTCAAAAGAAAAATCATGTAAACAATAGGAAATGCTAATCCAAATTGGAAAACTGCTATTCAATTTTTAAAAATTAAATCGACCTCTGCAACTATGGACACCTAACAGTTCTTAAAACTAGCCAGTTGAGTATATTTCAGTTAAAACAAGTTCATGCATCAATTTGGAATCAGGGCACTATCATCTCCACTATGCTGATTCCAACAAGGTTTAAGAATTGATTTTGTTTTTGAAAAGGTGGCACAAGTGGAGAGAAGATGAGTTAGGTACAGGGTTGAAAGTACTATACAGACTTGATACATGTGAATGTTGGTTGAAGGAAGAGCTGTGACACTGCACACAAATGTGTGGCTTAAACCTTAATTGTGGATTCATTTGTGAAAGTTCATCATGGTGACCACCTCCACCCCCATGTTTTTATCTCTCTTTCTCATTGTTATCTCACATTTTGGCAACAGTGAGAAGTATAGAAGGAATCATATGGCTAGTGTTCACTTAACTCCTTATGACATTCAAGAACACTTCTTTCTTTAAGCGGTGTGCACAGCTGTCCATAATGTGTTCTCAGTACAAAACCAATACACAAAATACAGTTAAAACTAGAGAACTGTCATGAAATGCGCACAATTAGCACGTTGATATGCGCGTTAATGTGCGCGTTGTGGCCCAAGTAAAGCTATCAAATTATGTACATATGGCCTGTGCACAAGCAATGTTTCAGCCAATGGACCTCCGGGTAACCCGGAGGTCCATTGACAGAAACATTGCATGTGTTGCTATGAGTAACCAGGAGAACCTGCCGTGCTTTGGATGCCATTCAATATGGCAATTGTGCGCAATTCCAATGCGCAATTAAGCCTAGATAAGCGCACTATTCGTGACAGGACTTCTAGTTTTAACTGTACAAAGTATTGAGGTCTATGCTTTTGGGGGACTTTTGGTTCAGTTGGTATTTTATAGGGGTGTCGTAATCTGTTGAATCATCCAGAGGGGAACAACTATTTATAGGATTCCACATTGGCAGAAATCTACAAGTTTAATTTTCTCCTGAAGTGCTGAGCCTCACTCGTAAATTTCCATCTTATACATGAAGGCACGCAAGACAAAGAGAATGACAAAAATAGAAGCACTGAAAATTGTAATGTGTTATCAGTAAATTTCTAAAGTATTTTATCACAGTTTCTTCAATTTTATTCATATATATTATTTAAATCATTTGTTTTTCTGTTTTAAAAATTGATTGTGTTAGGGCATTATATTTTGGGCATTATATTTCACCACCTTTGGGTGTATATGGCTATATATACATTTATTGTTAGTTAAGATTACATTGTTATAAATTGAATTTAGTTCAAAATTTCATAAGAACAAATGTATGTATAGACCTTTCCACAAAATCCTGGATTTGTTTACTTATCCATCTATCTGCGCCTCTGTCCCATTGGTTATTGTTAGGAATGGTCACCAGTGAGCATAAAGAAATTTTTCCCCTTTTATCTCACTTTGTGTGTGTCTATATAATCTGAAAGTTGAGATCTATTGATTTTCAAGTTACTTGCTACCTCTGTGCACTGTATATGTAGAGAACACTTTTATTTTCTATTTATTTATTTATTGGTGTTCAAGGTCACATATTTTTGCACATTGGCTAATCATGACTACAACATGAGTATCAAGTCAAGACCAGGGGTGAGCGTCAATAAGCCATGTTGCCCATTTTAGAGAGGGTTTGCACCTCCCAAGCATTGGTAACTGGGTCCTATTTTACCAGGAAAACAGAGCCTATTTACCGCAGTGACCAGGCACTCCTGCACTTAGTGGGGTTCCCTCGGGAAATTTTATCTGCTATCAATGATACTAAAATGGAAGGACTGAATAGATTAAGTGTAAGCCTTTTCAGTAAATTGGTGGCAGGGGTGGGGGTTCATATAGCCTTCACTGCACATTCACTGTTTCTTTTTATAATTATTCATTTATTTATTGGGGTTTAAGGTCACATATTTCTGCACAATGGCTAATCATGATGACACACTTTTACGGATGGAGGAAGCCTGAGTACACAAAGAGAACAACCGAGCAATGGCAGGCAACTGTCAGCTCGCCAACATACAACTCCATACAAGCAGGGTTAGCATTGGCTGAAGACAAGTACACAATCGATGTGCAGTACACCCCATATGGAGGCACCCCCCTCCCCCCCCCCCCCCCCATAAGATTTCACATCAAATGAAGGAGATCAGCTAATCTGAGCCCTATTTATTGAATTTGGAACCCTCAATAAAAATGTCACAGTGTTTATTTTGGAATGAACTTAAGGTGCTATATAAGTAAGGGAAATTTGTTCACTTTTGTTATTTCCACCTCTGATATTCTATAAATTCAAATTAAATATAACAAATTATACATCAAAATGAAGGTTGGGAGGTATAGAACACGAAAAATATATGTAATCAACTCATAGAGTTGACAAAAGGCACCACTGGTTCCTGGAAGTCTACTACCAGAACTAATATGAAATATTTCAGGTAAACAACTTGTGGTCAAATGTGCTTCATATATCCAAGAACAACACTAGAACATCAAAATTCTTCAAAATGCAACAACTGATCTGCATGGGGAGAAATTCCAAAACTGTAGCTTTGTTAACACTGTAGGTTCATTTCGATTTCTGGTCAAGGTCATCGGTGTCTCCATGTCCTTAGGACCAAAGAACTGGTGCCACAAAAAATAAATTGGTCTAATAATAAATCTTTGGCATTCCTATTTCCTAAGGGGAATTAAGTAGAGGGCCCAGAATATTTGGTTCCATCAAATATTTTTTTCACAGGTAACGATTTGTGAAAAAGGCGGCTTTGACAGCTCTCATTGTTGTTATTGGTCATTGGTGCATGTGTTCGTGGTCATTAGCAGCAACTTGAGCTCTTCGGTTATGAAATTTTGGTGTCGGTTTTAAGAGTCGAGTCTCTTGGGTTTATTATTTAACTTTCAAGTTCAGACAAACAGGAGAAAATTTGAAAAACTTGTCCATTGAACAAAATACTGAAACTGAAACCAAATCCCAATCCCACCATATTATGTGTATCTAACATATCTAAACACAATAACTTGAATAGTGGCATAGCTCATTAGCTCTTAACATTTCCTACAGTACTCATGTTGTTTTGTACCACCCCCACCCCCAATTAGTCACACACACACACAAGTTGTGACACAGCGCAAATTACGATTGTATATATCTGTCAATCTTATAGTGTATCTGCTCCAGTCTAATGACATCAGCGTTCAAGTGGAACTTGTTTTGCTTCTGTTATAACTGGGTTATGTTATGTTATGTACGCTTCCCTATTTATCTCGTCTCTCACTCAAGGCATTCTGAATATTGCAGTCAATACCTTTGATCTTGCGAAGTGTGTAATGGCCTTTAGACAATGTAGCAAAACTTCATTAAGAACAGATGGGTATTGACTTCTTAAAGGAACACAAAGTGGAAATTTCACGGCTTTAGAGAATACACTCTGGTGACTAATTGATGAGTGATTCACTAATCGGTTAAAAGATTTGTTTAATACCAAGTCGACTAGTCGAAAAATCGTTTCAACATTAATTCTATTATGAATACAGTAGCAGACGTTCAACCACCGCTATAGCCTGCTGTAAACTCTGCGAGTTGATTTCATATATTTTTTGAGTTCCATACATTACAACCTTCATTTTGATGTATACATGTAATTTGTGTATATTTAATTTATGCAATATCAGAGGGGGGAATTTCAAATTTTAACAAATTTCTCTACTTATATAGCACCATAAAATATTTGCACAGGCAGTTCTTTCAAAATTTTGAGAATTGAAAAATAAGATGATGGGGGGACAAGTAAAATATGCCTTATGAACTGAGTCCGAAAATGGACAGTAGTCGGGGAAATGCCAAATTTGAACACTAAACACACAAGGCCACATATATTTTTTTCCTGTTCGATTTTTAATGAGATGATATACTATAATATAACTTGTAAGTGGATACATTATATGATTGTTTTTCCCCAAACTAAATGAGTTTGATGAGCTTAAGGTCCTACATGAGTAAGAAACATTTGTTATCTTCAAAACACCCACCTCTGATATTCCTTAAATTCCAATTAAATATACAAATTATACAAGCAAATGAAGGTGGTGCCATGTCCACTGGCACCACTGGTTCCTGAAAATCTACTATCAAATTCATACAAGAACTGATAATAAAATAATATTTCAGGCAAACAACTTATGGCCAAATGTTCTTCAGATGTCCAAGAACAAAACTAGGACATCAAAACTCTTCAAAACACAGTGACAGAGAGCTGCGCTGTGGTAAATTCCAAAACTGACAACTTTGTTTACAATGTAGGTTCATTTCAAATTCGGATCAAGGTCATCGGATGGAAAAAGCATCGATATACAATGACATCAAAAACAAATAAAGATAAAGTTTGCCTTAATACAGCATACTATTGTTATATAGAGACTGCACAGTTGACATATTCTATGCAAGTTATCATGACACCTGGTGAAATTTGTGGTATCGAGTGATTTGTGCATGTGCATCGAACAACAATTCCAACTTCAATAAAAACAAATGCAGATAGTGTCGTCCTTTTCCAAAATGCTGTCCTATCACTGCATCCTAAAGTGTTTTGGATGCCTAGCTTTGTTCTTGGATGTCTGGAGCACATTTGGCCACAAGTTGTTCTCCGTAAATTTTATTTTCAGTTCTGGTATGAATACAGTTGCAGACTTCCAGGAACCACTGTTGCCTGCTGTTAACTCTGCGAATTGAATGCCTATATTTTTAGTGTTCTATACATTACAACCTTCATTTTGGTGTGTAATTTGTGTATATTTTATTTGAATTTAAGGAATATCAGATGCAGAAATTTGAAAATTAACAAATTTTCTTGCTTATATAGCACCTTAAGGGAATGCCCAACCTAACTTTGGGGAATTTTTTTAAATTTTCACTTGAGCCCAAAATACTGATAAAATAATGAAACAAAGTCATACTATATATCAAAATAATGACTTTAGTACAAGGAAATAGAATATATTCATGTTTTCAAGGAAAATTTTTTTTTTATGATCTTGATGACAGGCAAGCTTCCAATGACATAAGTAACAAATTGCAAAAATCATGAATAGATCAGTAATTCCAATGACAGGGCTTCAAATAAATGACTTCTTACAATCTTACTCCAGAATCGGAGAAGGCATATTTTATCTCCATGGTGTTACAAATGCCCCCCCAAAAAATGTACGAAAAATAAATAACTTTCCATTTCATAAACATGTGGTCAAATCAATCACATGGTGGCTTGTAACCATACAAGGCAAATCGTAAACTTGGGCAAATTGCTGTTTTCAAAGATCTGAGAATTACAGAGATGGCCACATTCTTCTCAAGCCTGCAACATGACGGAATTGAAAACGCTTAATACAGTCATGTTGGCAATGCCATTATTGTGAGATAAAGATGAAATTGCAGGACAACTTTTCAATTTCCTTATCCCAGGGCTCGATTTAATCTGAAAATTTTGAAAAGCGATTTGACATTTCATTGGGAAAATTGATTCGCTGTTGATGAAAATTAACTTTGCTCTGATATTTTTAGAAATGGATCTATATGTCTCTGTTTAGTAATATTTTAATTTGGTTGTTATCAATACGTAAAATATTAAACTGGATAAATGGGTTTCAAAACAAAAAAATGCTGATAGGATCACCGATCCAATGCCGAGTTGTGACAATACAAAAGTGGGTTTAATCATTATCAACTTATCGTCCTGAAACCAGTTGTTTATAATTTACTATGTGGAGGGTCACTGTGACCTTGACCTAGTCATTCCAAAATAAATAGGGCTCTTTCTTCCACCAATGCAAACCTACCTATGAAGTTTCATGAACGTGGGTGGAACCATTATCAAGTTATCATCTGGAAACCAATTGTTTACGATTTATTATGTTCAAGGTCACTGTGACCTTGACCTTTGACCTAGCAAGTCCAAAATAAATAGGGATCTTCCACTCACCTAGGCCAACCTACCTATGAAGTTTCATGAATGTGAGTCAAACCATTATCAAGTTATCACCCGGAAAACAATTGTTTATGATTTACTATGCTGAAGATCACCGTGACCTTGACCTTTCACCTAGCGAGTCCAAAATAAATAGGTTTCTTCCTCTCACTGATGCCAACCTACCTATGAAGTTTCATGAACATTGGTCAAACCATTATCAAGTTATCATCCAGAAACCAAGTGTTTTGATTTACTATGTTCAGAATCCTGTGACCTTGACCTTTGACCTAGCAAGTCCAAAATAAACAGGGTTCTTCCCCTCATGAAGGCCAACCTACATATGAAGTTTCATGAATGTGGGTTCAACCACAGTCAAGTTATCATCCAGAAACCAATTGTTTATGATTTAGTATGTTCAAGGTCACTGTGACCTTCACCATTGACCCAGTGAGTCCAAAATAAATAGGGTTCTTCTTCTCCCCGAGGCCAACCTACCTATGAAGTTTCATGAACGTGGGTCGAACCATTATCAAGTTATAATCCGGAAACCAATTGTTTACTCTCACCTGAACGCCCACCCGCCCGCCCACCTACCCACCCTCCCGCCTGCCCGCCATTCATCAAACTATAAGTCGAGTTTGACTATGTCACAACTCGACAAAAAATATCCAGACAAAGATTAATATTGATTGTCAAACTTCTCTTGTTTGATTGAAGACTGAACTATAATTATCACAACTTCCTGTTTCCAATTTCCAGGTTTGTCTACTATCCAAATGATTTCAAAATAATGAGAACAACAATGCTTTTAGCTGTTCGTCTGCAGTGAAATTTGGAAATATAGTAATGTTAACTTTCGTTGCCATGTTATTACATATACAATGTAGAGTCAAATCGATCAAGATTGATCTGATCGCTTAAAGCAATGTAATATGAAATTGGTGACATCGATGAGGCTTGTCAATTTTGTCAACAAACAAAATTCTCTCATGGTGAGATTTACTGAAATGAGGCCCAAAACACTTGAGAAATTACAGATAAATGAAATCAATAACCAAAATATTAGTGGTTTGGTTAACATCTTTCACTGACTGCCTAAAAGATTTTATTCAATCAACAATAAGCAATTATTGTTGTAAAATCGGCCAATTCTAATGATGGCCCAACTTCTTACAAACGTACTACAGGAGGATGATAGTTTCAAAACACAAGAGGCCCCAAGGAGCCTTAATTGCTCACCAGCCAAAGTGGTTCAAAGAAGTATTTGGGGTCAGATTCAGTTAGACATGGTCCATCAACACTACAAAGGAATGAAGTCATGAGAGACAAATTTTATGGAACTAGGGACCTGGCTTGAACAAACTTGAATCTTACCCCCCTAAGGATGCTGCATACCAAATATCAAAAGCATTCATCTGCTGGATCTGAAGAAGAAGATTTTTAAAGAAAATTCCTAATTTTGAACTAAGTTATCATTCGGGCTCCACAGTGAGCCCATATATGAACCCAGGGACTTGGCTTGAACAAACTTGAATCTCACCCCCTAAGGATGCTGCAAGCCAAATATCAAAACATTTCGACTGCTAAATCTGAAGAAGATTTTTAAAGAAAAATTCCCACAGGGAGCCCAAATATGGACCTAGGGACATGACTTGAACAAACTTGAATCAAACCCCCCCTAAGGATGCTGCATACCAAATATTAAACCATTCTGACTGCTAGATCTGAAGAAGAAGATTTTTAAAGAAAATTCCTCATTTTGAATTAAGTTATCATTTGGGCTCCCACAGTGAGCCCAAATATGGACCTAGGGACATGGTTTCAACAAACTTGAATCTCACCCCCCTAAGGATGCCGCATAGCAAATATCAAAACATTCTGACAGCTAGATCTGAAGAAGATTTTTAAAGAAAATTCCTCATTTTGAACTAAGTTACAATTCGGGCTACCACAGTGAGCCCAAATATGAACCCAGGGACTTGGCTTGAACAAACTTGAATCTCACCCCCTAAGCATGCTGCATACCCAATATCAAAAGATTCTGCCTGCTGGATGTTGAGAAGAAGATTTTTAAAGAAATTTGCCTGAAATGCACTAAGTTCAAATTTGGGCTCTATACTGAGCCCAAATATGAACCCAGGGGGCCGATTTGAACACACTTGAATCAGATATACCCCCACAATGTTGCATACTAAATATCAAAAGATTCTGCCTGCTGGATCTGGAGAAGAAGATTTTTTAAGAAATTTGCCTGAAATGCACTAAGTTTGAATTCGAGCTTCTATAGTGAGCCCAAATATGAATCCAGGGGGCCGATTTGAACAAACTTGAATCAGATCCACCCCCACAATGTTGCATACCAAATATCAAAAGCTTCTGCCTGCTGGATCTGGAGAAGAAGAGTTTTTAAGAAATTTGCCTGAAATGCACTAAGTTCGAATTCGAGCTTCTATAGTGAGCCCAAATATGAATCCAGGGGGCCGATTTGAACAAACTTGAATCAGATCCACCCCACAATGTTGCATACCAAATATCAAAAGATTCTGCCTGCTGGATCTGGAGAAGAAGATTTTTTAAGAAATTTGCCTGAAGTGCACTAAGTTTGAATTCGAGCTTCTATAGTGAGCCCAAATATGAACCCAGGGGGCCGATTTTAACAAACTTGAATCAGATCCACCCTACAATGTTGCATACCAAATATTAAATGATTCTGCCAGCTGGATCTGGAGAAGAATATTTTTTTAATGTTTTTCCCCATTGCCTACAGCGTTAAAAAGTGCTGACTCAGCACTTTTTCAAAGTCCTGAAAAAAGTACCTTGTGATCAAACAGATAGGGAATTGTTTTAACCATTCTATTCTACTGGATGAAAGTAAGCTTTATACAAAATAAGAATTTTCTGTGCCGTGTAGTTTTGGTGATATGGCAGTTTTAAGGGTTTTCCTATTTTTAGCTCCCGAGGTTCCGACGGAGCAATGAGAAAAATTTGTTTTGCATCAATCAACCACTTATGACCCATTATCATCGCATATCAAATTTGGTTCAAATTGACCTCACGGTTCTGAAAATAGACATTTTAGGCGTGGCCAAAATTTTTCCCCCTCCCATAACAAAGGCAAATAATGCCCAACAAACTTCTCTTGAACAAACTTGATTCTAAACCTCAAAAGGACTCTGTATACCACATATCAAGTCTCTTCTACTGGTGGTTCATTAGAAGAAGATTTTTGAAAAAATTTTGCCATTTTTTCCCCACCCCTTTGCTCAATATGAGCCAAAACCTAATTTGCATAAAAATCAAAATGCCCCTATATAACCACTACTTACATGAAATTTAATTAAAATGTGGCCAGTGGTTTAGGAGAAAGAGGCTCAAACACCACCTTCATGCAGGACGATGGATGGACGACGGATGAAGAGTGATCAGAAAAGCTCACCCTGACTTTCAGTCAGGTGAGCTAAAAACTGATTGCACTAACTAAAGTACAAAATGGCTGCTGGTGGCCATCCTGAAATTCAGACCGCACCCAAAACCACTCGTTCTCGTCCCACGGTGATAACAAAAGGTACCCAAGAAGTTTCGTAAAGATCGGTTTATAAATACGGCCTCTAGCCCGAGCCGTATCGATATTTGCAGTTACAGTGCTGAAAGTAACATTAAGTAGATCAAAGTTAGTCTAATTGGCATAATTTATGCATGAGAAAAAAGCCTGTATTATATGTGATGTATCCCATGGTACTAAAGTAAAACATTCACACACAAAATTATTCAAATCAGCACTTTCATATGTTAGTTCTGCACAAAAATCTGATTGCACCTAATTTTTGTACAAAATGGCTGCCAGTGGCCATCTTGAATTTCAGACCGGACCCCAAAACACTCGTTCTCGTCCCACAGTGATAACAAAGGTACCCAAGAAGTTTCGTAAAGATCGGTGCATCAATATGGCCTGTAGCCCGTGCCGTATAGGCATTTGCACTTACAGTGCTGAAAGTAATACTAAATAAATCAAAGTTAGTCTAATTTACATATTTTACGCACAAGAAAAAAACTTGTATTATATGTGATGTATCCCATGGTACTAAACATTCATACAAACTAGAGGATGGCCACCAAAGGGTGGCTGATTCCCCCCAAAAAAGCCTTGATAGCCATTCCAACCTTATTCGCGATACACCCTCTGGTTGTGGGCAATAATAATACCAAGTATCATTAATATCCTTGAAGGCTGTAAAGTTAGTCTAATTTACATATTTTACGCACAAGAAAAAAACTTGTATTATATGTGATGTATCCCATGGTACTAAACATTCATACAACTAGAGGATGGCCACCAAAGGGTGGCTGATTCCCCCGAAAAAAGCCTTGGTAGCCATTCCAACCTTATTCGTGACACACACTATGCCCGGACGGACAGACGGACAGATGGACGACGTCACGGCTAGATTCCCCCGAATTTTTTTCGGGGGAATAAAAAATTATTCAAATCATAGCTTTCATATGGAAGTTCTGCGCAAAAATCTGACTGCACCTAATTTTGTACAAAATGGCTGGCAACGGCCGTCTTGAATTTCAGATCGGACCCAAAAACACTTGTTCTCGTCTCACGGTAATAATAAAGGAACCCAAAAAGTTTTGTTACGATCGGTTCATAAATACGGCCTCGAGTCCAAGACGTGTGTATGGCGCGACGGACAGACAGATGACAATACCTCAAATTTGGCTTCGCCAAAGTTGAGCTAAAAAATATCATAAATTTCACCGAATGACAGAGAATGTAGCATGTGACTGAAGACTTCCAATCAGATGATGTGGATATAAAGCATTTGACGCCATAATAAAATACACTATTTAATTGGCTGAATTCCTTTATTATTTTCACTCACATTGCCATATTTGGAAAGAATTATGTTAAATAGGCTTGTTTAGGTAATTCATATTCATGAAGATAGGTCATAGATAAGTGGGGTTTTTTTTTAGTTGATAGTAGGTTCTCGTAGCTGTAAAGGAAGCCAAATAAATCTTTGGTGATACATCGCTAATTGAATGAATTTGACAATATTTAACGTTATTCGCAAAATGCAGTTCCAAATGATGAATTGTGTCGCTAAATTTATAGGCGATTTGTATCGCAAAATGCGATGCGAACCTGGTAATTTTAAGGCCTGGCCAATACCGTCATATAATGTAACAAATTGGATTGAACATGAGCGCGAAAGTGAAAGTAAACAAATACAGAAGCAAGTGCCGGAATTGTAAATTTTCGTGAGTTGGGTTAAAATGAACAACATATTTTTCCTCAGTTTTCAAAGAAACAGGGTTCTGCCGACATCACTGTCAGTTGTGGCCAATCAGAGTATAGTATGTCTGATGCTTATACCTAACAATGATCTCTGTAATGAAGGTGCTGACTAGTCGATTGGCGAATTTCAGCGTCAACTTTTTAGTGATCGAGTCGACTAGTCGAACAATCGTTTCAGCACTACTGACATTATTTTTGAGAAAGCACTCACAGAAAGCTTTCCAGAAAATGACTTTGGGTTCTTGTGCTATAGGTGTAATAGCAGTGGTCTACTTTCTTCATTGCGGTTATGCTTCAACTTATTTTGATTCATACAGTATTTGTAGACTTGAATATATACTTCTACCTTGTACCATGTATTTATACTCATATGAAGTCTTTTTACCAGACATATCACACTTAGCTATTAAATAAATAATTGTTCATTTACAGATTAGTTCTATTAAACATTATTGGACTGTAGCCATACCCACATTTCAATACTTTGTGATAAAAAACAAATTTAAAATAAGAAATTTTGACTTGCTGAAGTAATGTACAATTGCAGAACTCTGTTCACAAAAAAGGCACTACAAAATGTTTTGAACTATACTTTTTAAACCTTTACCCACAGATAACATTAAAACTGGAAATTTCAATTTAAATCTACAAAAAGCCTCGAGCCAAACGAATCATGAGACCCCCGGGAGAACAATCTTGTTCTGATGATAGTTCCACAATATGTAATTTGTATAAATCTTTTTAAAAACATTTTTACCTGCTAAATTCATGAATTATGTGTGTAGTTGTAATAAATTTGTTAGGTAAAGGGTTAGGCAGTGAGGTGTGTGGAGTATGAAGATTCTTATCAAACCATTTTCCAATGTTTAAGAAAAAAAAATTAACAGTACCAGAAAGGTATATTCCCATGACTCATGGGTCGGGTTTTTTGGCATATCAGGCATCATAAGGCATTATATGGAGTCAACCTAACAAGTTACAATAATAAACCTTCCATAAATACGACCTATAGACTATGCTAAAGTTTTTTGGGTTTTGGGCTCGGGCAACCATCAAGGCTGAATGATCGCGGCCAAAAGGAGATGTTCTCATCTATACATTATTTGGAGTCATCTTACCAAGTTACAATGAAATCCCTTCATCAATATGGCCTGTAGACTGTGCTAAAGGTTTTCGGGCTTCGGGCTACTGTAGCCGTCATAGTTGCCCAATCGTGTCCAAAAGGGGACGTTCTCATCTAGACATTATATGAAGTCAACTTACCAACTTACAACGAAATCCCTCCATAAATATGATCTGTAGACTGTGCTAAAGGTTTTCGGGTTTTGGGCTTGGGCAGACGTTACAGTTGACAGATTGTGACCAAATGGGGAAGTTCTCATCTAGACATCATATGAAGTCATCCTACCAAGCTACAATGAATCCCTCCATATTAAATATGACCTGCAGACTGTGCTAGAAGTTTTGGGGTTTCGAGCTTGGGCAGCCATCACGGTTGACAGATCATGACCAAAAGGGGACGTTCTCATCTAGCCATTATACAGAGGCATCCTACCAAATTACAATGAAATCCCTTTATAAATATGACATGTAAACTGCGCTAATGGTTTTTGGGCTCAGGCAGCCATACCGGTTGACCAGTCGTGACCAAAAGGGGACGTTCTCATCCAGATCATGACCCCAAACCTGCATATGAAATTTCGTGATGATCAGACAAGAACTAGGGGGCGTAGCCTGTGCTAAATGAAAATGTGAATAAACTCACCGACTAACAGACTTCTGCACATGTGATGGCAATAGCTTATCTTGACTGTCAAGTTAAGCTAAAAATTAGTTTTCCGGAAGTAATATTTCTTTGTGGACATTATAAATTACATTTTGAATTTCTATGCATTGGGAACTTAATGCAATAGGAATTCCAATGCAATTAACTCTCTTAAGTTCTGTGTATAAACCCACAACATGTAAAAAAAAAAGTTAAAGAATACATGTACATTACCACTCAACGAGTCAAAATAGGTTGTAACATAACCACAATAAATCAAGAATCCTGATGCTTCTGCTTCTACACTGATAATACAAGAATCTTACATGATTTTCTGGGAAGCTCTCTGTTAGAGATTCACAAAAAGGATGTCTGATTCTTGTGTTATTAATATAGAAAGCATTACATCTATAGTTTAGACTGGTAGTGAATAATAAACTTTGAGGACCAATTTTTTGGAGTATTATCGACTTTAATCCCAAACAAATTATTGTAAATTCATATTTTGAGTCTAGCTGTATGAATTTGCACAATTTCATGTTCCTACTGTTTCCAGCGTCACGTCAGAACGTTGCAATTCAGACATGGGGTGAAATGAAAAGTTCCCACATGCGTGTATGTCCACCGTTTGCAAGACATCAACGATACATGGACCTTGTAACTCTCTGGATGTCACCATGTGGTATTGCGTTCAACTTCTGCCTTAGAACTTTATGTAAATTGTCTAACGTTTGAAGATCGTGAAGTCGTACCCTACAGTCCAATTGATCCCAAAGATGCTCAATTGGCGACAAATCTGGCGAAAGTGGGGACCAAGGAAGACGTTTGATGCTCTGCCCCTCAAGAAAGTCATGACAGATATGTGCCACATGACATCGGGCACTGTCTTGCTGGAATAACTGGAATCCGACGTTAGCATTGAACAATGGGAGAACAACAGCATTAACAATTCCGTCCCTATATCGCTGTCCATTCAGTTTACCATCGATAAAGATCAACTGCATTCGATAGCGCAAGGAAATTCCTGTCCAAACAATTACACTACCCCTGCCAAAATGGTTGCATTCCTGCACGCATTGCTCAGAAAACTGTTCTCCTCATAGGCGATACACTCTTGCCCTACCATAAGCACGCTGTAGACAAAATCGTGATCCATCACTAAAAAGAACTGTGCTCCAGCGCTGCGGTGTCCAGCAAACACGCTGACGAACCCATTCCATTCTGACGGTACGATGACCTTGGGTAAGGATTGGTCTGTGGTGTGGTCGCCTACTTCGGATACAGTGTTCAGCGAGTCTGCTGCGTGTGATGTGTCGGTCTTGTGCAGGGGGTCATAACTCTTGGTTGACCTGAATGCGGTCAGTCGGCAGCAGATCCAGTGGTTCTATACCTTCCAATGAGACGGTAAATAGTGGCCACAGTGACTCGGAACTCAGCAGCGAGCTCACCTGGAGGTATCCCAGCCTCATGCATACCAATGGCACGCAACCTTGGATTTTCGATTAACCTTGGCATTTTTTAAAAAGTTGGAAGACAAACACTAGCGTGTTTTATCAATAACCCAGGCTCTCTCACACAACATAACACAAAGAAAATCGTCAGTCAACCATTCAATTTGACATTCTCGGGTAGCACGTGCTATTTTGAAATCTGTAGCAAAATTGTATACGGTTGTGTGGACAACAACAACATGTCATTAAACTCTTTGCACAACTTCTTGTCCACACACATGCAACATTAGAACTATTATATTTCATTCTTTATGCTATTTTTTCACATTTCTTTCTATTATACTTTCTTTTGTGACTCAGTATACTACTCAAAGTTTGCTAAGCACTACATAATTGACACATCATTGTGAAATTTTCTTGTGACACATTTGCGATATTTTTGGTGGATATGATTGAGGAATGTATTGAGATGGTCCCCAGTGTTCACATTAGCTCTCTTGTCACCCAGACTATTCATGACAGACATGGAAAGCATGTATCCCTTGATTTCCATGATGTTTTTGTGTACTATCTACACATACATGAGATGTGTAGGGTATTCAGTCATTTCAACACAAACCCTTGTGATTTAACGATTGAAAATGACGAATGCAAATGTAAGACATTTGTCTGAAGCAGAAATGTGGTGGGCTGTAGGGATGGTGGAACAAGGAGCTACCCATCGTCAGGTTGGTGAAACCCTTGGTGTGCACCATACGGTGATCACCAGAGCCTGGGCAAGATTTCAGCAGTATGGCACACCAGTAAGACGGCATGGTGGTGGCAGAGACAGGGCAACATCCGCAGTTGAAGACCAGCTTTTGATCATTCAGGCCCGTAGGAACCGGTTTGACACAGCAACCCAGCTTTGCAGTAACCTTCAGAATGCATCCAGGGTAAATGTTTCGATGCAGACTATCCGGGCAAGGTTGCACGAAGGTGGTCTCCGATCGAGAAGACCATGTATTCACATTCAGCTGTCCCAGAACCATCGCCAGGCACGATATGAATGGGCCATGGATCACATTGGATGGAACAGAGAAGATTGACAACCTGTTACAGATGAGTCAAGCTACTGCCTAGACAACACAGATAGGTGTTCTAGGGTATGGAGAAGACCAGGAGAGCAATTCCATGCAGCCAATATTGCAGTGCATGACACTATGGTGGAGAGTCAATAATGAGTTGCAGCTTGCAATTTCAGTCTGTCCAGTCCAACCAAGAAGTGTCCAGAAGCTTGGTGCCATGCTGGTCCAAGAATGGAACAACATCCCACAAAGGACCATCTGGAACCTGATTGGGAGCATGAGAAGGCGTTGTCAAGCTGGTATTAACAATAATGGGTCTCATACTCGATATTGAACCCATATCAGTCTGTCACCATTTTGGCCAATTTGAAAAATTTCCTCTTTTACCAATAATATCCATTTTCCATGGTTATCGTCAACTAAAACATAAAACAGGTAGTTGGATATACTTGCTGCTTAGCAAACTTTGAGTAGAATTATTTAGACATGCGACACTGCTACTAGCAGACAATTTTCACCTTTTAGGAACCACAACCCCTCACCAAACCTCTTCCAGCTAGAACATCTTCTGGGTATTATGCTTGAAAATATTTGTATTGATTGGTTGTTTGGATACTCAAAGTTTGAATTGTCACTCACAAAGTCATCTTTGTGTCATTTTTTTTTTGAGTGGTCTATGAGCCGTTTTGTCACTCACCAACAAAAAAAAACATGATGCTGAATCTGCCTTTCACTTATGGGAAGGGCTTCATTGCAGTATTCATTTGACGAAAAAAGTAATATAATTTTGTTCTGTTAATTAACCCTTTACCTAACGTAACGGCCAAAACCGGCCAGCGCTATTCTCAAAAATCGGCAATTAATTTTCATTATTTTTTTCATTTTTTGTCTCAAAAACATAGGTCATGACCCCTCGTTGGAACGAGCTCGTCGAGCTCGTTCCAACGAGGGGTCATAACCTATGTTTTTGAGACAAAAAATGAAAAAAATTAGTTATTCAAGAATTATTTTTGCAAGTGTCATCTGCTTTTCAGGTTAGGTAAAGGGTTAAATGGGGTGTTAGAAGTATGTTATTTTTTCTATCTTTATTAGTATTAAATTGAAAACGCACATCTTTTTGTTTCAAGCAAAAAACATTTTGTTTGTTTCTATTGCATGTATGACAGTCGTGACAGATAGTCTGATCGAATTGTCTACCTGAAATGACCTCTGACCTTGCTTATCATTAATGTCAAAGATGGCGAATCAGCAAAGGGCTTATTAGTTTTACTTTTTATTCTTCTCATGGATGGCAATAAGATTTCTCCGAGTCTGTACTAGAAGGATTGTTGTCAAATACAACTATTCAGTTATTTTAAGGTAGTTTATTGTCAAAATTATGTTCTCTTACTTATGCCATAGCAGACTTTCAGGCAGTGCTATCTACCAAATGGCAGAAGTTCCATGGCTAATTTCAGTTTCCATATGTTTTGTGATTCTTTCCAAACATTGTGGTATGTATTTACTGCAGTTATGTCTTTCTAGCCATTTTTGGACTTTAGAGAGAATTTCCTGAAATTTGACCAAAGTTAGGTTGGACTTAAGGTGCTATATAAGTAACCGAATTTTGTTTATTTTGAAATTCCCACACCTGAAAAGCCTTAAATTCAAATTAAATACACACAAATTATACATCAAAATGAAGATTATTTATTTATTTATTGATTTATTGGTGATTAAGGTCACATACTTATGCACAATGGCTAATCATGACCGTGACAGTTTTACGGGTGGAGTACCCGGAGAGAACGACCAAGCAACAACGAGCAGCTGCCAGCTCCTCAACATCGTAACTCCGCACTGCAACACAGACAGGGTTAGATTGGTTGAAGACATGTGCACCATCGGCATATATTATGCCTTAGTACAAGCCATCCTCGTGCCCCATGTGGACAATTGGGGTTAATTGCCTTGCCCAAGGACACAATGTGAGTGTCCGAATCGATCACTCAGACAGTCACCCATCTGAGGACCAACCGGTGATCTGACGAGAACCGGTCACCGCAACGCCACCACGCCCTGAAGATTCAGATGTATAGAACATGAGACACATGTGTAATCAACTCAAAGAGGTGACCATAGGCACCACTGGTTCCTGGAAGTCTGCTACTGTATTCGTACCAGAACTGATAATTTAATAATATTTCATGAGAACAGCTTGTGACCAGATGTGCTTTACATATCCAAGAACAAAGCTTGGGTATCAAAATTCTTCAAAACACAGCGACAGAGCTGCATGGGTATAAATTCCAAAACCTTCGCTTTTGTTTACATATGAATTTACTTTCGAATTCTGGTCGATGTCACTGGACAGAAAAAGCATCGATATACAATTTCCGTCTAAAATCAAATAATGAGAAAGATCGCCTTAATTCAGTATACTATTATTATATCGAGACAGCACAGTTGCCACATTCATTGCAAGGTATCATGATACCTGTTGACAGTTCTTAGAATTAAGATTTTGTTTTTCGATGGAAATTGTGGTATTGAGTGATTTGCACATGTCAGTCGAACATGAAACCATCTTCAATAAACAATGAATATGCAGACATTGTTGTTCTTTTCCAAAATGCAGTCCTATCGCTGCACTCGAAAGTGTTTTGAATGCCTAGCTTTGTCATTGAATATCTGAAGCACATTTGGCCATGAGTTGTTCTAGCGAAATATTATTCTATTATTAGATCTGGTAGAAATACGATAGCAGACTTCCAGGAACCAGTGGTGCCTGCTGTCGACTCTACGAGCTGATAACATATGTGTTTCGTGCATTTTGATATATAATTTGTGTATATTTAATCTGAATTTAAGGAATATCAGAGGTGAGAATTTCAAACAGAATTCCATTACTTTTATAGCCCCTTAATACATTATTCATGTTTTAAAAAAATATAGCCTATAACATTACTCGAATTTAATATTTGGCATTTTTTTAGAGATTCCATTTAGCGTAATTTATGTGTCCAAATTTCGTTGCAAACGGAAAATGGGAAAAAAAAATTGCCGTGTTGGTATCCTTGGGTAAGATTCTGAAAAAGGCAATGTGCATGTGTTTTGCCATAACACATGCCTATAAGTACAAGTGTTGTGAAATTGAGTATTGAGATTACGCCCGACTTGTGTTGCCATTGTCGTGTCGGGCGAGAAGAACCGATGTTGGCCGAATCCATCTGATTGGATGATTAACAAGATCTTGCCAGATCTGAGCCATTGAAGATTGCAGAACTTAAGAAGTGAAGCAACAGAGCAGACGTTTTTCGAGAAATAGAAGCTAATGTACAAGTGATAGTGAGCTATCAACAAAACCTTGTTATTAATAGCAGAGAAGTGAGTTGACATATTTATATTGAAAGTTTACTGCTATTATCATTTTTCAATATTTGGCGATGATATGACTCGAACTGACTGCAGGGTGAGTACCACTCGCGGCCATGTTTCTTGTTGAAAAAAAATAGTAGCGTGTCCATTTTGAATTTTGGAAAATATCACTGAAGGTCAAAGTTCAAATACGGTTGTTGACTTATTTCAATTGCTTTTGAATGTGTGTTGAATTCTTTTTTGACCCTTAGGAAATTTATTTTCATTGAGTTGGTGCTCTTTGATGTTTTTCCTAAGTTGTTTGAAATATCGGTTGGTGCCTTTGTTTTGAACAAGCGGATGATTCCTGAAAGGGTGTTAAAAAGAGTTTAATATTTTGAATTTTGTTTCATATTGAGTTGTTGCTCAGTATATGTTTTGAAAATATATTTTTCGGCTGACCAGTACGTAACGCCAAAAATATTGTTTTCGTGTATAAAGTTTTTTGTTTTCTAAATTTTTTCTTCTAAAAAAAAAAAACAAAAACAAAAACAATTTTTCATTCTTTCCATTTGGAATTTTTTGTAAAAATTTTCTAGCACATATTCAAAAGCTATGACTAATAAAATACAAATAAATGCTGCTTCTTATGAAGAACTACTGAATATTCCCCATGTAGGCCCAGCAATTGTGGCTGAAATAATTGAAAGGAAGGAGCATATAGGCGTCTTGACGAGGGAGGACCTTGTTTCAATTCCATATTTTAGGGGTTCTCGAGATCAGTGGAATGCAAAAGGTTTTAGCAGACTGAGCAACCCTGTTAGGGAGAGAACTATAATAGATGAACAGGTCTTGGTACAGGGTTTAACTCCACCCCTTTCAATGAGAAAATCCCTTTGCATAGATCCATTAGATATGGAAAATCCTATGCTAAGTGATAAAGGGGAAAGTAATTATTCAATTTTGTCGCCACAACAATCGATAAGTAGTTCTAGGCCCACAATGAGTCCATCGGGTTCAGAGTATGTTCCAGTAGGGGCAGAGCCTCTTGGTCTATTGAGGCAAACTGAGCATTCTCAGAATTTGTCAGCTAGTCGAGTGGTTGAAGGCGACCTGATTCCATCGACTCAGCTGATAATTCAAAGTGGGCTTACATTTAAAGAAAGTGAGGTGGAGGATGGCTATGTGAGTCCACCTCATTTGACATTTTCAGGAAACCCTAATAGCTGTATTCTGCATAGCATTAATAAGATCACAGTGGTTAAAGTAGAGGTGCAGGAAGGCTACCTAAGTCCACCAGAGATTACTTACGCCCAGCTTTCTGATAATATGATGGCAGAATATGAAAGGATCAGGGGGAGGGGGGGGGGGGGGGGGGGGATGAGTAACTTCTGCAACAGGTTAAAATTGCGGAATTGCAATTACAGATTCAGATGTTAGAGCTGAAAAATAACCCAGACATTAGGCCAAAGGTGTCAGTATGTTGAGGCACCAGCTTTAGGGGTCATTATGTGGTATCAGGATGACGCATCCAGGTAACACACCTTTCGCCTACACAAGAACATGTTTTGGTGAATAGAAATAATTAATTTAGGGGCAAGAAATAGTATGTTAACTGAAGTACCCCCCAGATAAATAAATATGAATCTTTGACAAAACAAAATATTAATGCGTCTATCCTCCAGCGCAACAGGTTTTGCGGGTGAAGAATTTAATATTTTGTTAACCAAACTATCTCTTTCCTCTGGCACGGCACGTGTTAGGGGTCATGAAATTAATAGAAGGCCACAGACATTGGTTGAAAATACTGTTCTTGCCCATTCACCAAAAATATTTAGCTGATCAACACAATCCAATTATACATTGGCTGGTCATAGGTCATTGGCACGAGAAAATGCAGTTACCCATCCTACATCTGCAGTGACCAGAACTATTATGAATGCAGGCAAAAATCATTATAGTACTAGAGGTAATTTGAGTACGACTGCATCTTCCAATTATGTGTATCAAAATGTTTCCTTGTGAGGGCTACCTGAACCTAGTAAACTGAGTAGATACCAGATACCGTCAAGTACAGCTTCAAATGTTTATCCTGGGGTACATCAGAATTTGAGTACTCAGGATCAACGTTACAAATCTGTGCATTTTATACAAATCAGCCATGTGTAAGTGGAAGTGTTGATTCACAAGTAAATAAAGTATTGGTTAACAATGATCCTACAATACAAATGAATCAAACAGGCCAGGTGAATCCAGTCTTGAATTATCAGGTACCAGTTTTTAAGATGTAAGCCTGGTTGAACCTAGTGGAGTACCCTCGAGGGTCCAACATTCTTACATTCAACAGTCTACACTGACAAGGGCTGGAGATAATCAAGTTTATGTGACACCTGTTGAAAATATTGTTTCCTACCCTGACCGAACGGATGTGGTATGTCACAAGAATGTAGGCCAGTATGCTCAACAGTTGTCTCCAAATATTCATTATCAGGGAGCATCAGGGAATCCTGTACCCCCAAGGTCATCCGTTCAAATTTCAGGGAATGAATGTGTAGTAATTCTACAAGAGGGTGCATTTGGCCACCAACTGCATCCTCAAGTACTGAGCAATAAAATCGGACATCAACAAGTTCCTATCAGAAATAATTGGCAAACTCAAAATTATGATTTTAATCAAGGAGGGGTGTATGGGAACCCATCCCCCAACAGGTACAATTCACCTAACTGAAGTTTGCCTTTGGCATCAATAAATTATGAGATTTCTCAGACAAACAAGGTTCCAAATATGAATTATCAAACTTTAAGAAGCCAGGATCAATTGCCTAGACAGTCTGATGTCCAACTGTTAACTACATGTACAAATATGGGTAATCAGTTGCCTATGCCTGGGCTTGCATTGCCAGCACGGCAGGGTGAGTTCATGTGTAGTCGAGATACCTGCAGTCAAATGAATTCCCAACCTACACAATTCCCAATGAACAGTCAGGTTTCACACTCATGTCAACCACCACAGCCTTTATCATCTGCAATACCAGGTATGCAGGTTCCATTAAATCAGGTACACATGGAGCTGTTACAATCCCCACTAGTACGGAACGGATTGAGTCAACCAGTAAGATTGGACTTGCAATACCCGACCGAACGGGAGGGGTGCAAATGTCCCAATCTCAGCAGCGTGGCAGTACTAAATAATCCAATAATTGTACCTCAAGGCTTAAAATTTGAAGGCACGGAATCGTGGACAGCTTTCAAAATTAAATTTAAGCGTTATGCTGTCATGGAGCAATGGACTCCAGAAGAACAAAAAAATATTTTATGTTTCTGTCTTGGTGGTAAGGCTAGTGAAGTGTACTCGTTATAGTGTGAAAGAAACCAAAATATGACCATATTAGCGACACATGCTTTTAAAGATTTCCAGAGCAATTTATTAACCAGCAGGCTTCATTTAGATTCTGCCATGCGTGTACCGACACAGTTGCAGCTGAATATGTCATAAAAAGTCGCCCGACCAGCATGCAAGAGGCGATTAAACTGTTAAAATGGCATCAGTGTAATAGATTGGCAATGCATAGAGACACATCACCAGGTACTAGTAGTGGTGAAAGGCCTAGAAAAATTAGAGAAGTCTGAAATGATAATCGTTGTGGTTCCAGCTATCGTGCCAGAAATAAATCTAAAAAAATTAGAAATAAGGGAGGTATGTCATCTCCTAGCGGTGATTCACCGAAAGGATCAGGGAATGATTATCAGTATTTGAAATCAAAAACATTTGCCTTAGAGGCAAAAACAGAAAATTTTGATTTAAAATACAACAATTGTTGGATAAACTGAATTCCTTGATGCAAAACAAAACTTCCTCTGACTTGACAGATACTCGAGGGGCAAAGGGAGTACCACAATCTAGTTAACCCTTAAGTCCTCAGATTAATTTTAAAGTATTTATGGCCTTTTTCTGCTTACATAGTTATTGATGACTTGGCAGTGGTTCTACATCACTGCTGGCTGCCTATACAGGCAGCCAGCAGTGATGTAGAACCACTGCCAGGGAAAATTCAGTCTACACACAAGAGTAATAAAAAAGATTACACAAGGGAGCACCTGCTTCAATGCAATATAACAGTGGCGGTTTGGGGCTATATGGGGGCTTAAGGGTTAACTTCTCCTAATAAGAAAAACGTGCAATGCTTTCTGTGTCAACGTTTTGGTCACTTCAAGTTGCAGTGCCCCTCAAAAAATATAAAGAATAAGGGGTGCAGTGTGCACTTTGAGGACCAAACAAACTAAAAAGGAGCGAATCACGAGGTCTGATTTTGTCCCTAATACCCTCATTCAATGACCTTAATAATAATGCTAAAAGTTTACAGATTGAGGAGGATAATTTAGTTGTCTGTAGAGTTAAATCCTCATCTGCAATTCATATAGAAGTTGCAATTGCAGGTTTGACAACACATACAGTAGTTGATACTGCAGCAGATGTTACTGTGTTGTCCGACAGATTTTTTAAACTCATAAAACCGGCACCGTCAATTCTAAAATCTGTTTGTTTTAATACAGCTGCCAGAGATGGACAGATGTTAGGAAAGTATATTGATCCCATACATCGTACATGCAGGTTTGACAACACATACAGTAGTTGATACTGCAGCAGATGTTACTGTGTTGTCCGACAGATTTTTAAAATGCATAAAACCGGCACCGCCAATTCTTAAATCTGTCTGTTTTAATACAGCTGCCAGAGACGGACAGATGTTAGGGAAGTATGTTGGTCCCACACATCGTACATACAATGAGTGCCTATATGTGGCACCAGTCAAAGACGAAATTTTACTCGGTATTGATTTCTTGAGAAAACATAAAGTTGTAATTGATACGGAAAAAGACTTGATTACTATTGACCATGTTGTAATACCAACTATTTCCAAAAATAGTAAATCTATGAAAATTACAAAAATTAGTTGACTCGATGACACTGTGATTCTGCCAAATTCTGCAGCATTATTAAAGAGTGATTTAGATCAGTTTCTCATGGATTTTGATGCAGAACCATCTGAAACTTTACCTCTTTTAGGTCTACGCTCGTGTATACTGACCAGCGGGATCCACATATTTGTCTGATTAATGTTAATAATAATCAGGTCTTTTACCGAGAAATCAACTGATTGGTCATGCATATGAGATTGCCTCAGTTTTAGAAAATTTTCCTCATCAATCTGATCAAGGTATCCTTGAAAACATATTAGCTGATAACAAGTCAAGTACATGTACAGGTATTTGTAAAGACAAAGTTGCCTTACCAGACGGAACGGTAATTAACAAATATGACAAAGATTCAAATAAAATACCAGATCATATAACTGACTTGTTTATTCGTTCATCAAAAAATTTGAACGAAAAACAGGCCAAACAGTTGGCAAAGCTTTTGAGTGAATATGAAGACGTATTTGCCAAAAATGAGTTCGATATGGGAAATTTTAAGGAATTCGAGCATTCAATTGACACAGGAGACCATCCACCAATTTGCCAGACCATGAGGCGTACACCTCTTTGTTTTGTTGAGGAGGAAAAAGCCCACCTTCAGAAATTGCTCGAAACTGGAGTTATCCAGCCTTGTTTGAGTGAGTGGGCCTCTCCCCCAGTTTTGGTTAGAAAACGGGATAAATCTTTGAGGTGGTGCATAGATTACAGAAAAATTAACGCAGTTACAAAAAATGAAGTATATCTATTACCACGGATTGATGAAAGTTTGGACTGATTAGCGGGTAATCTATGGTAAGGTAAAGCAGATTGCATGAGTGCCTATCATCAGGTGAATGTAAAAAAAGAAGATAGGTGAAAGACTGCATTCAGCACAAAACAAGGTAGTTGGGAATTTATTAAAATGCCCTTTGGTCTCTCTGGAAGTCCTTATACCTGGTCCAGTGTAATTAATCTAGTCCTGCAAGGCCTGACCTGAACCAGTGCACTTTGCTAAATGGGGAGAGGAGCAACAACAGGCTTTTGAAGCATGCAAGGCTTGTTTGGTTTCTACTCCTGTTTTAACTCTCCCGAATGATACAGATACTTTCATTTTGGATACAGATGCCAGCAACTGGGCTCTAAGGATGGAACTGATAGCGGTTCAAAATGGGGTGGAAAGAGTTATAGCCTACGGTAGATTTATATTATCCTCCCAACAAATTTGATATAGTATTACTAGAAATGAGCTTCTTGCAGTTGTTCGGTTTACCGGGCAATTTAGGCACTATTTATTAGGCTGTCCTTTCATTGTGAGAAGTTGAGAACTGATCATAATAGTCTACGGTGGCTTATGAATTTTAAAGATCCTCAAGGCCAGACTGCCAGGTGGATGGAGGAGGTAAGTCAGTACAATATGACAGTCCAACATCGTCCAGGTAAATTACATACCAATGTAGACGCTATGTATAGAATTCCTGTTGATAACGTCTGTAATGAATATAGGGAAGGTTGTAATATTTCCAAGTTGCCTTGTGGTGGGTGTAAAAACACTGCACTCAGTTACAGCCACATTGGGCTAAATTTGAGGAGGAAGTGGACTATGTAGTACCCCTGGCTCAGGGCTCATGTGAGTTTGTTGGCACAGAAAATCCGTCGGTTGCTGCTTTTTATACAGAAATTCAGTTAGCGGAAGACCAGACTGGAGAGGATTTGGGTCCTCAACTGCTAGACGAGGTTGCAGGAGCACCCTGGGGCTTCAGCAGTGGTTGGGTTGATGCTAGACCTTGCTCTGGAAGTGTTTGTCCAGATTCCGGTTGGGTTCATACTCAACTGGAAATTTGCTCCGCAGGTTGTGGCTTACCAGTAAGAAAAATAGCAACTGATGATGATTCTCTGGGTTTGGCCTCAATATGCTCTCAAAAGGAAATGGAAGAAGCTCAGCGAGCAAATTCAGATTTGTCTTCCATTATTACAAGGCTTGAAACTGGAAAAGAACCCACTGATGGTGAAATGTTCATTTGTAGTAAAGTTACCAAGTATATGTGGCTAAACCAAAAGAGATTTTTAATGAAAGATAATCTGTTATATAAATTTAAGAAAAATGGTTCGGACCAAGTCCTGGTGGTTCCGAGTAAATTCTCAACAGAAATGTTAACATTGGCACCTGATATTCCTGCGTCCGGACACCAAGGTGAGGATCGCACTAGATATCGTGTGCGCAATGATTTCTATTGGTTTGGTATGAGTGAAGGCATTAGATCCTTTGTTAGGTCATGTCCACAATGTACTGATAGGGAAAAAACAAAACCGTAAAGCAAAATGGAATATGAATATTTTCCATGCCGGTAACCCTATAGAGAAGGTTCATATTGACTTCCTTGGTCCCCTGACCACCACAGAAAGAGGGAACAAGTATATTATGATGATCACCGACCAATTTACCAAATGGGTCAAGTGTATACCTCTGCCTGATCAAACTGCTGAAACTACAGCATATGCTGCTGTAAATGAATTTTTTGCAAGGTTTGGGTGTGCTCTTTTCAAATCATAATGGACCAAGGTCCTTGTTTTGAAAGTAAACTTTTCGTTGCAGTGTGTGAGCTTTTGCAAATACACGAACAACACCTTACTGTCCATCTGCAAATGGGCAGGTGGAACGCCAGAACCTAATGAATGCTGTTCCATGTTTTGTAGACAAAAATCAAAAGAATTGGGATAAATTTATTCCTCAGTTTGCCAGTGCACTACGGTCATCAGTACATCGGTTAACAGATTATACTCCTAATAAATTGATGTCTCACACTCAATAAAAATACATTATAAACCAGGAGATTTGGTTTATATATTAGATGATGCCACTAAGAAAAGTAAATTCAGAAAACTGTCAACTTTTTGGAAAGGTCCGGGTATTATTGGGTCAGTATATACCCCATATCTTTTTAAGGTACTTTTCAAACGTTCTGTAAGAGTGGTAGATCATGACAGGTTGAAAAGGTGTCATGATAGAGTTTTACCTGCTTGGTTGAATAAATGTTTGAAAAAATTTAAAGAAACCGGCGAAGTTTTTGTTCTCAAACCACGACAGTGTTCTGCATCTGCCGAAAACCATATAGTGGCCAATTCATGATCCAGGGTGACCCCTGCTGGAGTGGTTCCATGGAAAATGTATTGGTGTAACAGCCGAACAAGGAGAGGGTATCGATGAGTACAAGTTCCCTCAATGTTAAATTCATCTATTTTCAGAATGTCTTCAGACGAATTTATACTTAATTTAGAAGATTAGATGGAGGTCGACTTAGGTGTGACCCCTAAAAAGCACCCAAGGGGGTCCACCCAAGGAATGAGTAACTTGGCTGTGGAGCAGGACGAGCACCTGAATGTGCCCAGTCAGGTCCATACTGCTGACCCCTCCCTCCCCCCAAGAGCACCTTGAAGGGTTACGTGATGCAGTTATGGAGACTCCTCTCCCAAGTATTTCTTGGGAAAAAGCTATAGAGCTTTATGAGGTTCCTGTCAAGTCAGATGTTAAGATGCAGGATGGTGACCCAAATGTGTCTGAATCATCTGATGTAGGGTCAACCAGTGCAGCAAAACAGGTTCCTCCTCCTGGGCCAATCCATGAAGATTACCAGACTGGGTTGGCTGAAAGCATTGCCATAGCCCCGGGAAATGTTCAGAGCTGGGGGTTGCTTCGCAGCAAATTGGCTCTAAATTGCTGCGAAGTACTGGGATAAGGTGTTGGTTTGCCCCGCAAGCAGATTTATGGCTCTTCTTCTCGGCACAAAGTGGTCCCTTAAGGGGATGCAGGAGGTGCTTTTGAAACAATTTAAAATTGCCAAAGAGAAAAATAACAGACTATGGCAGTCTGACATAAAGCATTAAGAAGTGGAGCAGTTAGATTGTCCCGAGTGGGTGAAAGCTAATATGGCCCCAATACCAAGCAGTCGAAGGAGAAATGTACAAAGGACAGCTTCACCTACTTTTGAAACTCGGGATATTAGGTATTATCCCAAGGGCAAGTCTCACCAAGGCCAGGACAAACCTGAAGGGGCTCAGGAAAGTTACAGAGGATATAGACAGACTGCTGGAGTCCAGACAAGTCTTTGCCACTGTGCCCAAAACTGCTCCAATTGAGAACAGGACTACTCTTGTTCGAAGTCCTCCGAGGAGTACCCAACAGGGATTCCCTGCTTTAAAAATAGAGGTTGTGGGTTCTTCGAGGAGTATCCAAAAGGAACAAGCACCTCAACCAGTACTAAACCACCCGGAACGACTACAGGGGGGAAGTGCTGTCCATTAAATTCCTGTGCTAAGATTATGAAAAGTGATGTTGCTGGGCATTTTACAGGGAACCATTTCCCAGCAACATGGTGGATCGAGCATTTGATCACCACGCCCAAGGTGTTGCGGGCATGTATGGTACAGGATATGGTAAAGCTGGGAAGAAAGTGCTAAAACTTTCAGGAACCCAGCAATCCGACTTGGAGGTCCTAGGGGGATTACTTGACCATCTACAGTTAAAACTAGAAGTCCTGTCACGAACTGTGTGCTTATCTAGGCTTAATTGCGCGTAGGAATTGCGCGCAATTGCCATATAGAACGACGTCCAAAGCACGGCAGGTTCTCCTGATTACTCATAGCAAACACGGGCAATGTTTCTGCCAATGGACCTCCGGGTTATCCGGAGGTCCATTGGCTGAAACATTGCTTGTGTACAGGCTATATTTACAGAATTTGATAGCCTTACTATGGTCATATCGCGTAGATTAACGCGCATGTCAACGTGCTATTTGTGCGCATTTCAGGACTGGACTTTTAGTTTTAACTGTAAGGAGCAAGTTAATCAGGACCAAGAATGAATTTCTTAAGGATTTAAATGTCAGTAGCGGGTATGAATTAAGCATGAACGCCACTGCCAATGATTTGGGAGTTTCGCTTCCCCAAAATGGCATCCAGATGGAACAGCTGAACTCTGTTTGTTGTCTGTTCCACTGGAAAGTTGTTTGCCTGGTGCTGAATGAAGTCAGCGGAAGTGCTCAGGAGGGATTTTTCCAGGCAAAAGTTCCAATGTGGAAAGTTAGGGTAGCAGTGGAAAAAAGGCGTAAGAATAAAATTGAGGAAAAACAGTGGCAATCTGCTCTTAAACAAGCTTCAAAGGTTCCTAGCCCCCTTAGGACAGAGGATTTGATAGTGGCGGATGCCTGATATTGGCAGTACTCGAATCAGAGTAGAAAACTTCAAAGAGCGTAGGAGAAGTCACACCTGCTACCTTGCCCCCAAGTTTGCCGATGGTTACCGGTGGCAAAACTACTACTGTAACTCAGGCTGCATCAAAAGTTATCAGAAGTGCTGTTTTTGTTGCTAAAAGTAAAGTCCTAAAACCTCCAAAAGTACCAGCGGGCCTTCGACAAAGTCGGAGGTGCCAAAAAAGTCCCTGAAAAGTACCAAGTCCAAAGAAAAGGGTGTGTGAGTTTCAGGAAGCACCAGAACCTAAACAAAAACGTCCTGGAAAAGGACAAATGAAGTCCTGAGTGAAGTGGCTATCACTCAAAGGGAGGTTAAGTCTGGTAAATCCCGTGATCTGAAGATCAAAGACACTGAACCATTGAGAGTCCTTCCTAAGGCCATAGACTCACACTATCATATGAATAGAAACCAGAACAACTTTAGGTTACCAGATATTGGCCTGGCTGACTTGATGAACAGGACTGCTAATCAAGTCAGACCACAGATTCCTGTTCAGATTTATGCTGCTGTTAATGTCCTGTGCGATCCTGAGGAGTACCCAAGGGAGAGACTACCGCAGGACAAACCATTAGCTATAGGCATTCATCCCTCTAAATATCACCTTTTCAATAGAAAAGTCAAACAGCAGCTTATAGGCTTAATTAATTTGCCCAAAGTGGCTGCCTTTGGTGAGATCGGTCTGGAGAGAACATATGTGAAGGGTCCAGTTGCTGAACAGGATCATGTTTTTAGAGCACTTCTGGAGCTTGCACCAAAAGATAAGCCCTTGGTTTTACACAATCGTGGGTCTGAAGGCAGCCAGATGTCTCATGATGTGTTAAACACAGCGTTGATGGAAATTCTCATGGCAACACACAGTGGACAGGTGATCCATATCCACTGTTTTACAGGTCTTAAAAGGGATGTTGAGGCTTGACTGCACCACCGTCCAAACACATATTTTGGGTTAACGAGGATGTGCCGTGGTTTTAGCGGGGAATTGAAGAAGGCCTGCCTGTGATTCTGGACTACCCCAGCAGTTATTGGTGAAGTAGCCCAAGAGGTTACTGTCATCCGGGTAGGCATTGCCAGGGTGAATCACCAATTCCAGGAGGGTATGCAGGAGATTCTGCAGGCCACCCTAGCAAACGCAAAGGTGGTTTATGGAATCTCATGATCGCCTTCTCATCTGTTTTTGGAAGCGACCCATGAGTTGCCTGAGCAGACGCAACGGTGGCTAGTGGACTTCAAAATTTAGTCAATTACAGTAATTATCCATTTGGTTGCCTGAGCATACGCAAGGGTGGCCTGAAAATCCAAAATTTAGTTAATTACAGTAATTATTTGTTTGGTTGTCTGAGCACACAGGCAAGGGTGGCCTGTGGATTAAACATTTGTTTTAAAAACAACTGAGTTTGGCACATTCCCTGAGGTGTACCGGAATGCAGTTTTTTATCCTGTGAAATTAGGGTTTACATCCGGTGCGAACGCATTGGGGGTATTAAGAACAAATTATTTATTGAAAATGATCCCCTAATTTACGGATTTTAATTGAAATGAATTCGGCTTTGACCGATATCTTAATTGTAAATCAAAATGATTCTTATGGGACTTCTTGCGAAGGCAAAAGTACTTTGCGTGATCAGGGAGTGCCCAAGTATTTTGACTGAAATTTTTAATAATAAATTTAATATATCTGTTTACTTATGGCGAGTTGCTGATTCGGCCCTAGCAGGATCTACTTACCTTCGGTTCTACTCTTCCCTACAACAAAAAGTTCAGTCAAAAGGGGGAAGAGTGTTGTGAAATTGAGTATTGAGATTACACCCGACTTGTGTTGCCGTTGTCTTGTCGGGCGAGAAGAACCAATGCTGGCCAAATCCATCTGATTGGATGATTAACAAGATCTTGCCAGATCCTAGCCATTGAAGATTGCAGAACTTTAGAAGTGAAGCAACAGAGCAGACGTTTTTCGAGAAACAGAAGCTAAAGTGCAAGTGATATTGAGCTATCAACAAAACCTCTTTATTAATAGCAGAGAAGTGAGTTGACATATTTATATTGAAAGTTTACTGTTATCATTTTTCAATACAAGAACTGTTGAAACTGGCAGTAGTATTTTTACATCAGAAATTGTGTGTTTGAAAAGGTAGCCTATTTGACAGGTACCGAACCAGGTAAATTATGCAATCCATCAATTGTGCAACGATGAGCTGCCAAATGTTATCGCCTAGTTTTTCGTTACCTGATCGAACAATAATTGTCAATATGTTTAATATTGGCTGTTTTAGGCTTTTGAGCCATTTTGTGGACAGTTTTGATTTGACAAGCCCAGTTGTGGGATTTCTCAATCAAAAATCAAAAGTTAGTTACAAAATAAAAAAAAAGTTAATTTGAATTACCGTATTACCAATTTATAGAGCATTCCCTAATACATTAACAAAGTTTAACAGGGCATTACAAAAACGTAATGTTCAACTACAAAGTTGCGTATTGTGTTGGGCCGTTAATGAGTTGAACATCTCATTAATAGCCTGTCACATCAAGTAACTTTTGTTCCTCGCTGTCGTACACTCAAAAATGAAAACATTTTCCAGAAATGGTTTCAACTAGTAAACAATGTGATTTTTATTTAAATTATTAAATAAGTACAATGTCCAGCAAAGTTAGTCCCATAAGAACAAGCAGCTGTATAAAGTACGTCTGCAGACATTTTAAGCCTTTATTCCTGACTTAAAAGCAGTAAATATCTGGTCTTTTTTTAAGTTTGTTGCATTTGAAAGAGTACCGGTGTCGATCATGTGATAATCATGTGACACCAGTTTGTTTGAGAACAGACGATAATATCATTTTCCAAAATTAAAAACGTCTCAATCAAGCGAATTGAATGAAGACCAACTCGACTTCGCCTCGAGCCTTTTATAAGCTGTCAGGCTGTTATTCACACCTGTTGGGCCATTAATAAACCACAATGCCTTCCAAAGTCATGTTATTGTTACCGGTATATTGAAGGAATAATAATAACTCTTTGGCCAGCCGCTGATTTGTCGCGGTCCTCATAAGAGAAGGCCATCATTCCCCCTGCACCCCACCCCCTCTTCCCCTCCTCTCCTCCCAGCATTCAGATATAAACTGCTTAATAGTATCCCTCACTTCCTCTTTTTCAATTTCTTCAATAAGCATTCCTACCCTCTCCCTCGTGTCCCCCTTCAGCCATCTATCCTTTGTTTCTTCACCCCACTTCTGCATTATTCTTCCAGTAAATTTTATTCTATGAGGTATATACTGTGGGCATTCCAAGAGAAAATGTTCCAGGGTCTCCACTACTCCAGAGTGGCACATTTGGCATCCCTTTTCTTCATCTCTCCCAATTTTTCCCCGAAGCTCCAGTGATCTTGATCTCAGTTTGAACAGCAGTGACCCTCCAAAGGTGCCATCTAGGTACTTCTCAAAAGCTGGCTTTTCTTTATATTGTAACCCCTGCAGTGATCTTTTCATGCTAACCCCTGCTCGCCAGTTTCGATTACAATCTTCCATGACTCTCTCTTTGACAAACCTTTTGCCTTCTTTCATTCCTACTTCTATGTTTGTGACCTCTATAGAGTAATTGTCCATTAGTTCCCTCACATGTTTTGACCACCCCTATCTATATTAGAATTCCAAATGGTATCGAGCATCAATTTGCACCACCGGTTGTCAGGCAGGTTTCTCAAGTAGTTAAAGTAACACAGTTTTCCCAAATCTACCCTGTCCTTGATTTTCATCCACCCAAGCTCCCCCCTTACTGCTTCCAAAGCTGCAGCATTACTCGACCCTGTTATCCATCTGCCGGCATCATTCTGAGTACTTTCCAACTTCTTAATAACGGTTTGGTTTAATGGAATCACGTCCGTGCCATACGTTATACTTGGTAAACCCACCCTCTCCCACAGTGTTTTCCCCACAAAGACCTTGTTGAAACTATTTTTCCCTAAAAGTTTTAGTTGGTTCAGAATTCTTTTCCCCTTCAGAATCAGTTTGGCTGAGTAATTTCTGTACACCCCTCTTCCCGTTATATTTATGCTTACCCCTAGATACTCATACTCTCCCGTTTCTCCTACAGTGATTTGTTTGCTTTCCCCTTCGGGGATTGAGAACTCCCCCACTCTCCATCTCTTCGTCATATCTACCTTGCGTCCAACGGGTATTACCTTGCTTTTATTTTCATTTAGTTCGAGCCACCAAGTGTTCCCATATCTACCAACAATTTCCAGCAGTTTCTCTAGCCCCTGTTCAGTTCTAGACATTAACACCATGTCGTCCGCAAAGAATAAGCCTGGTACTAATATCAGAGGTGAGAATTTTCAAAATAAACAAAATTCCATTACTTATATAACCCCTTAACAAATACCAACTGTTGTTATTTTTCTTCATAAAGTTTTCGTTTTTAATAGAATTTTTTTTAATTAGATTTGTGTAACTAACCGGGCAAAAACCGTTAACGGAGAAACGACTGTAGTCTGTACTCATAGTCATATCGCCTTTCGGAGTCATAACATTAACACACAAGTCAAAACCCCATACCCTTTTCAACCCTATCCCCACTCCTATTTTCGGTATCCTTCGCTATACACTATAATACAGTATGAACGAACCAAAACAGTTTTCTTATAAAATCGGGCACCTATGCTAGTTGAGGGACCTTCGCAAGCGACCTATGGGAAATTGGGACATGTTGCATTTTGTACGACCCGTTTGTTTCCGGTTTTCAGTCGTCAGATCCGTTCCGGTGTCTTTGACCTTCATGGATTTTCTCTGAATGCAGTGAAGACTGAACTGATAAGATTCCAAGCAACTCAACTTACCTCCAACACTAAGATTCACTTTTTGTGGATGCGGATCCTCATTATATCTTGCCACAAGATTGAACACTTCAATTGGCGGAGCGTTCTCGACTGTTTCAAAGTGTGAAGACATCCTTGTGACTTTTGAGAGCTGTGAATGGGACCTGCAATGATACAAAATCGCAGAGGTGAAAGGTAAACAAGAAATTGTCAAGGTGCTCGCAAATCGCTATTAATACGGAATTATCCGAAGCCTGTCGGAACGGCCGCTCGTGAAAATGTGTGTGATCGGATCATTGTAAACTCATCATCGGGGGTTCTTTGAAGTTCCATATATTTCGTTGGAAAGAGAAAATGCCCCCCCCCCCCCCCCCCCCCCGAAATATGAGCAGATCCGTCTGGAAGGAGGAGGTGGGTGTGCGTGAACATAGGTGGAAATTTCCGGCGAATAGACCATTTTTACGGGAGCGGGTTTTTCGGCCTCGGAAACATTCGGCCTGGGAACATTGGCCTCCGTTTTAAAAAACTAGGGAGACTACGAGAGACGCGAGTTAAGATGAGTTTAAACACCTTTATTAGAACTAAAAACAAAAATAAAGACAGCGTAATATACAATATAAAATACATTGACAGATATATTGACAAATACAATTACACTTCATATATACAGCCACACTACTGAATGCTGGACGGGTCCTCCTAAATAACAGAACCACACAGAGCGGGTCCTACTAATTACCGACCAAAACTGACCGAGAACGGCCACGGAGAAGTCGGCCAAAACAATTTATAATAATAACACTTCGGCCGGCCGCTGATTTGTCGCGGTTCTCGTATGAGAAGGCCTTGGTTACCCATGTTCTACCAACTGCCTCCCTATTCCCGCGCTTCTTCTCTCCTCCCAACACTCGGAGACGAACTGCTTGATGACATCCCTTGCCCCATTCTTCCCAGTCTCTCCGATTAGTATATTAACTCTCTCCTTTGAGTCGCCCCTAACCACATGTCCTTCATTCTCCCATCCCACTTCTCCATTATACACCCCGTGAATCTTGTTCTTTTAGACTGGTATTTTGGGCATTCTATAAGAAAGTGTTCCAGGGTCTCCACCACGCCCACGTTACACATCTGGCACTCCTTTTCACTGTTTTTCCCAATTTTTCCCCTCAGCTCCAGGGACCGCGACCTCAGCTTGAACAACAGTGACCCCCCCCCCCCCAAGGTGCCATCAAGGTACTCTTCAAAACCAGGCTTCTCTTTATCACGCAAGCCACCCAAAGATCTCTTTGATTTGACCCCCTCTCGCCAATTACGGTTACAATCCTCCATGACCCTTTCTCTGACGATCCTTTTGCCCTCGTTTGCCCCAACGTCAAGGTCCGAGATCTCCAATTTCCATTTTTACGGGAGCGGGTTTTTCGGCCTCGGAAACATTCGGCCTGGGAACATTGGCCTCCGTTTTAAAAAAAAACTATAGGGAGACTAAGAGAGACGCGGGTTAAGATGAGTTTAAACACCTTTTTTACAACCAAAAACAAAACTAAATACAGCGTAATATACAATATAAAATACATTGACAGATATATTGACAAATACAATTACACTTCATATATACAGCCGCACAACTGAATGCTGGACGGGTCCTCCTAAATACCAGAACCACACAGAGCGTGTCCTACTAATTACCGACCAAAACCGATCGAGAACGGCCACGGAGAAGTCGGCCAAAACAATTTCAGAGAAGTCGTCGGAGAACAGAACTTGGCCCCAAGACGAAGTCGACCCCACCCCATAGCAATTTAGGAGAAGTCAGCCCACGAGAGAAGTCGGGCCTAAAAACTACAGGAGCACGGGTGTATGAGTCAAAGTTTTTAGAGGGGAGTCAGGGGACTGGAAGATTTTGCCCGAAATTGGACGGCACTCTCCCGGAAAAAAGTTAGTCTGGAATCTGCTAGAATAAACTGTGTAAATGCCTGTGTATCCATTAGTTATCAGACGTGTTATCACTCTGATGAGACGGTAGTTTCAACTTGGAGTCCGTAATATATTTTTAGTGGGGTATTTTATATTACGGAAGTTGGGTCCAAGTTTGGACTGACAGGCCGGAATCCCTCGTTGAAGACAATAGGCAGGATTTTTGATACCGCAGATATGGGTCAGTCAAACTTGCCTGAAAAAATTATTGAACCTGCCCGATTTTCCCTGAGTCTGAACTTCGGAGGGGAGGGGGGGGGGGGGGGGGAACTCAGCTTGAAATTATTTAAAGTAAAGGGTTAAACAACACGAGGACAATGGCAATATAAGGCTTATGTTTCTGCGCACGAACCACATTAGTGAACAGAGAATGTGCAAATAAATAATTACGGGACATCGTTAATCGTCATTATTATCTTGAATTTACAAAACTCTGAGCCCAAAAACCCATCAGATCTCCGATAAATTTTATTATTTTTTTGGTTTTTTGATCGATACTCATTGGGTTTTGGTCGGTAATTAGCACTTTTGGTCGGTTTTGGAAGGTTTTGGACGGTTTTGGACGGTTTGGGTCGGTAGTAGGACCGCACAGAGCCCCCCCCCCCCCCCACCCCCCACCCCTCTAAATTACGTCTGTGCAGTGTTTTACGATGAAATATGTTTATTTTATGTAATATTCGTTACAGGAAAAAAGAATATAAGTAAATTCATTCTTATAGTTGCCTTTGTCTGGAAGGTTCTGGTATTTTAGTATTTTTCTCCAAATACCAGACCCGCACAGAATTCTCTAAAACCACCCTCTAAATGACATTTGCACGCCGCTCTCGGGGAAAATATTCCATTTTCAGTTTCTTTTAACATCCAAATTCATGCATGGTCTGTGTCGGCATTTGCTTGACGCTTGGTTGATCGCAATCGGGCTATTCGTGTGATTGACCCACGGAAATCTCATTGTCAATTTATTTCTGGGATTTCTGAATTTAGTCCAAAACTTTTAAAAACATTTTTTTATTCGTCTCAAGACTGGCACATGTTATATACAAAAAAAATATATTTTATACAAAATAACAAGACGTGAAAAAAGAAACCCGTACAAATGTAAACACAACTTGCAAGAAACCTGTACATTTAAATATAAACACCACGCCCTTAGGTGATCAGCTTGTCAAGATCGATTCGAATTTGTCCGAGTTAAGGGTTATGGTCAGGGATTGTAAATAATTTGATACGTTTGCTTGTAAAACCGCAAATAGACACTGGGTACAAATTATTGTAGGCTAATTAATTAACTGCTTGACCAGATGGGTGTTTATCTCTCGTTGAGAGGACTAATGGTTCCCCGCTGCGACGTTTAAACCTACTACACATCTTATCTTTGAAAGTCCCTAATAGTAATTCGTTACTGTCAGTCGCAGATGGTGTTCCACGCTATGTGACCCTCAAATAAGTGTCATCCCCGTAGTTCTAAATGTCAGACTCACGAGCTTACAAAGAGATATCTCATCTATCTTAATAACGGTGTCCTATATCACAGAGGAACCGACTTAATGATTAATTAGACACGAAAATGCTATATTATGAGAGACTGATCATCGGTAGTCAGTCGACCTTGGATTGAGTCAGTAATCCGTCGGAAAGAGGGCTCGGAGCTCTAGCCATTGGGGCTGTCATTTGTAGAAATTAATTGTGGAGACTAAGCGGGCTCCGTTTTGGTAGGCGAGCGGTTGCTATATATGTTAAGTGACGCGACGCATAGGCGAAGTGTAGAGTAGTAAAGAGCTATTTAGAGCTCGAACAATTAACTTAATCGAAGCTGTTGACATCTCGAACATTTGATATAAGCTAAGAGCTTAGAGTGAGCCAAGTTGAGAAAGGCAAATAAGATGCATGAACTTTATTTGTTCAAACGGTATACGGAGATTGGTGCAAACGGAGATCAGTGTAGACGGAGAGTTGTTAAATCCGTGGAGTGAAGTGACTATGGTATCGAATGTGTAAAATATAGTTAGACAGAGTTGGACGGAGAGTTGTTAAATCCGTGGAGTGAAGTGACTGTGGTATCGAATGTGTAAAATGTGGTTAGACAGAGTTGGACGGAGAGTTGTTAAATCCGTGGAGTGAAGTGACTATGGTATCGAATGTGTAAAATTTAGTTAGACAGAGTTGGTTACAGTTGACTGACAATTCAGCGTATTCGGAGGTTGAACGGCGTAAAATAGACACTACGTTATGTACGTAATAGCTTGAGAAATGAAGAGGAGACCCATGCAGGAAAGAGGAACAACCAGAAGCATCTAGACAACATCATCGAACACGGGGTACCCCGGAAAGAGCTCGAACTTTATGGGGGAAATTCATATGTGCTTTGTTTGTGTATAGAGTATATTCTTGGATTGTTCACTGATGCGTATGTGTGAGTACATAGAGTTATTTTTATTACCATTAAATTATACTCAAATGATCCACCGTCGGTTATCTTTTTAAATATCAAGTCACGGACACCTTAAGATGACGAATCTGCCCCAACAAAAACCACAACACCGCGAAGCCGAGAGACGTATGTTCACTCGAAAGCTCGGCTGTCCTCTCTGAGTACGGCCGAGCTCTAGAGTGATCATGAATCTCACATATCTGCCCCAACGTGTTGTGACACACCTCACCAAGAAAAATGTTGATTCCAATCAAGCATACTTTGCTGTTATAAATTAAATAGTCCAATAATTAAATGGAATAACTTGAGAAAATAAGAGCAAATATCGTCCCCTCAGTTCCAATGTGTTCTATGAGCCGGTAGGCACGTAGAACACATTGGAATTCGGAGGACGATATGTCACCAACATACTGTTTACTTAACGATCCAAAGGATGTAACGGATCATTTTTTTGTGCTCCCAACTACCTCCCTATTCCCACTCTTCTTCTCTACTCCCAACACTCGGAGACGAACTGCTTGATGACGTCCCTTGCCCAATTCTGTTCAATCTCTCCGATTAGCATATTAACCCTCTCCTTTGAATCTCTCACTAACCACATATCCTTCCTTCTCCCATTCGAAAATGAACTTGATACTGCTCAGAAAACATTTGACAATACATAGAAGTGTGACTGTTAGTTGGCACTAATCTTTTCCATAATTATCGTAAAAACATAATAAGTACGGGACATGGCAGTAACCAAGTTCGCACGCAAGCTTCAAGTAGAACGTCTGACAGAGGTGTAAGGCAAGAGGGGCGCTGGTAGCCCGTCATGTTTAAACGGTTGTTTCCGTTAGTTTGTGCGTGGTTGGCCCCCGTAGACTCTTGCTAATTATCGTGCATGGCATTATGACTCCACCCTTGCCCTCAACTGGAAGGAGGGTAGGGGGTATGTGTGGTTGATATGTATGATTTTTGTTTGTAATTGGGCGGGGGCCCATGGATACAACTTCTGCGGTGGGTGTTAAAGTGTGATCACCATAGATGGACTTTATATCAACCCTTGATGGGTTGAGGGTTCTGGGTTCAAAATTTTAACCCTTTACCCAGTACAATCTTCTCATGTGTACTGAGGTTCTAAGTTGACAAGTTGGTAATGTGTCAGCCTGTGCGGTGAGGTGAGACTGTTGTTCCATTTGACGTCGTGTATACCGCCTATTGGAGCGTTTGGCGTGGCGGACTACTTGTTTGTTAGTCGTGCGGCGGTGCCTGGATGGACAGTGGATTGTGGAAGATTGACCTTCGCTGGTAGGAGCACGCCTGGCCTAGTCATGTTTGTTTAGTATCTGATTTCCTGGTTAGGTTTAGTAAATGCCCTCTCTGGTATATTTATGGGCAAATTCGGTGAAGGTAGAAATAAACATTGGTGTTTTACCCTGATCGGTGTTACCCACACATGGCTGGGCCTTGGTTTGTGTACGTGGTGAAGAGGGGTGGGAAGAACCATCCGGCCTGGCGGCAAGTAAAGGTGAGAGGCCTGCGACCGAAGCGTAAGGTTCAGCAGAAGGGGGACAAGGGTCCCTGCTCGTCCGAAGTAATCTAGGTGAACCTTATGCTCTCTGGTGAGGTATTAGTGGGACAACTGATGGTTCCAATGCTCGAACCTGTGTGATACTCCGACGACGCAAGGTTAGATTCAAACACCAAGGGAAGGTATGGTCCCCAGGACCGACATGAGTGGACCTGTCGGTGGACAGAATGGTGTTCGGTGGCTCGGGGCCGGCTAAATGTTGAATTGATTGAATTGAGGGGCTGTATTAGACATATTGACAAGAAACACATATCGATGACAAGGTGTAATTTTACATGTACATTCTCAGAAATGGGTATACTTCTGTCACAAATTATTAGGGCCCCGCCATCAGGCGGACGCCCTATAGTGATCGCTCTGTCCGTGCGTGTGGGCGTGCGTGCGTGCGTCCGTCCGTCCGTCCGTGCATAACAAAAGTTGTCCGGGCTGTAATCTTTCTCTATTAATAGATAGGGTTTGATATTTGGTATGTGGGTACATTATCTCAAGACGACGTGTTGTGTACCAAGGTTGCCATGCTTTGACCTTGAAGTTTGACCTCAAGGTCAAATTATTCAGAATTTTGACAAGTTCGTGTCTGGGCTGTAACTTTTTTTCCCTTAATAGGTAGGGTTTTGATATTTGGTATGTAGGTAGATTATCTCAAGGCGATGTGTCGCGTACCAAGGTTGCCATGCTTTGACCTTGAACTTTCACCTCAAGGTCAAATTATTCCAAATTCGGGGTTCTTTTTTAACAAGTTCGTTTCCAGGCTGTAACTTATTTTTCCTTAATAGATAGGGTTTTGATATTTGGCATGTTGGTAGATTATCTCAAGGCGACGTGTCGCGTACTAAGGTCGCCATGCTTTGACCTTGAACTTTGACCTCTAGGTCAAATAATTCAGAATTTTTTTTTCTGACAAGTTCATGTCCGTGCTGTAATTTGTTTCCCTTAATACATAGGGTTTTGATATTTAGTAAGTAGGTAGATTATCTCAAGGCGACGTGTCGCGTACCAAGTTCGCCAGGCTTTGACCTTGAACTTTGACCTCAAGGTCAAATTATTCAGAATTTTTTTTTTCTGACAAGTTTGTGTCCGTGCTGTAACTTTTTTCCCTTAATGGATAGGGTTTTGATATTTGGTATGTAGGTAGATTATCTCAAGGCGACGTGTCGCGTACCAAGGTTGCCATGCTTTGACCTTGAACTTTCACCTCAAGGTCAAATTATTCCAAATTCGGGGTTCTTTTCTGGCAAGTTCGTGTCCAGGCTGTAACTTTTTTCCTTAAGAGATAGGGCTTTGATATTTGGTATATTGGTAGATTATCTCAAGGCGACGTGTTGCGTACCAAGGTTTGCCATGCTTTGACATTGAACTTTGACCTCAAGGTCAAATTATTCAGAATTTTTGTTTTTTCTGACAAGTTCGTGTCCGTGCTGTAACTTTTTTCCCTTAATGGATAGGGTTTTGATATTTGGTATGTAGGTAGATTATCTCAAGGTGACGTGTCGCCTACCAAGGTCGCCATGCTTTGACCTTGAACTTTGACCTCAAGGTCAAATTATTCAGAATTTGGGGGGGGGGGGGGTTTCTGACAAGCTCGTGTCCAGACTGTAACTTTTTTCCTTTAATAAATAGGGTTTTGATATTTGGCATGTGGGTAGATTATGACCAGACAATGTGTCACGTACCAAGGTTGCCATGCTTTGACCTTGAACTTTGACATCAAGGTAAAATTATTCAGAGTATGGGTTTTTTCTCTGACAAGTTCGTCTTGGAGCTGTAACTTTTTTTTCACAAAAACTGTTTCAATTTTTTTGCATGTGAGTTGATTACATCCGGATATTGTGTTGTATACCATAGTTGCGGAACTTTTACCTCAAGCGTTGAATTCTTTTTGTCTGTTTGAATGTCATCCTGGAATTTTGAACTCTACCAATAGTGAATACATGGAAAAGTCACTGGAACTAATATCAGGTGAGAATTCTATGTTTTTAAGTATAAACGAATTGATGTGCTTTCTTTGTAATGCTTCGCTGACATGACACTATGGAAGATTTGAGGGACAGTGATATGTCAGCATCATAGTTTCCCTCTAGTCTTCCAGTGTGATTTTTGTTTTGTAAAAGCTACTTTTTTGTAAAACAAGTGAATCCTGTTGTGCGTCTCGTTATTCAGTTTATAAGAGCAACCTCTATATCCTCAGTCACCGGTCACTCTTTTTTGGCAGCAGCAGATTATATATATATATATACACACTATTTAGGAATATTACTGGTAGCTTGTGTCAGGGCAAAGCCAGCCTAAATATAGGGGCAAGGGGCCTCATATTTAAAGATATTGTAAGTTCAAAATATATTCCGCATCAAGGCGAAAAACCTACATGAATTTCACTTTTCTGTAAAGCTGGAAAAAAACACACGTGGTGTATATCCAGCTTTAGCGCAGGGACCCAGGGGAGAAACGGTATGTTAGATAAGGTCTAATCTCGTTTAGTTTCTACAGTAGTCGGAGTCTTACGAGACATAATCGGTTTTCGTCATGGCTAATTGAGAAACGAGATTCTAAAAGATAGAAATGTCGTGTCATCATTAGTTATGGCAATGCGTGTCAGGAACGAATCACCGTTAAGTCACGCGTGAGTTAACTTGTATTGATTCTGCCTCGATATACGTCATCTCCCACCGTTTTGACAGGTGGACAGATGAGCGTCGGTCCACCTGACAGTTTAGGGTAAAAAGTATATATATACCTGGAAGAGCAGAGCATTAGACACACACTTGGGGTCACACACGCGTTGGTGAAGTCCAGGACAGGCGGACTCTGTTTCCTGGCATAAGGGTACCTTCGATCACAGGACCCTGAAACGGCTGGAATCGCCAGAGAGGGCATTCCATGATTGATTTAGCTTAAAGTTGATAGGCGGCTACGGGGCCGAATTCGTGAGAAGGAACACCCCAGGTGGAACGTTAAAGTTTAGATTGTCGAGTAGCAGGTATCGTCCTGCAATAGTCAGAAGTGTAGGTTAATTGTATTGTGCGTATTAACCCTTTGAAGCGTCAGACTGATTGCGTTCTGAGTAGTTTGTTTTGCTGTCGAAGCATCGTAATACCGACTGGAGATCGGTGTGAGTGACAATTTCGCCCTAACACAAAAGGGGCATTTGTGAATCGTGAATTCAACCAGTGAATATTTCAATAGGACTTTCACGGAGGACTTTCAAAGGCACATAAGGTATGAATAGACAATATCTGACCCAAATCAGAAGTACGTGTCCTTTATAGATGACGAACATTGCTGGTCGGAACCCACCGACAGCCAGAGGTACAGTTACGCGCAGACGTTGACATTTGAGCCTAAGCGGGTGAAGCTCTTATGGCGAGCTCACAGTAGTAACATTTCAGATTTGTGAAGCTCTTATGGCGAGCTCACGGTAGTAACATTTCCAGTGTGTAGACTATAGTGCCAGTACAGGGCTATAGAATGACTATATGATTGTTTAGAATTATTTAACCGTAGTGACCCATTTTCTGTGAAAAGCATTGAATTGTTGATTGTTGAAATATTGAAACGGATTTATTTTTATGTGTAAATAAAAGAATCGTTGTTACTTTAAATCATTCTTTCCATTATACAGCCTAAAGTGATTAGGAATCACACCTAACGGAAATCGAACCCATTTCAGGCCAATTTGGCAGAGAAGGAATCACGGCGTCGGTCTAACTCAGCTCTCTGCGCCGAGTTCGCGACACTTGGATTCCGACCCTCCACGTTGGTCTAATTTTCCCGCAACTTCATCAGCGGGACTAAATAACCCCACGTCAGCCCAGGCCTTACGGGGCCTCAGGTGTCCCCTGACATTGATTGGCGAGCGCTAACCAGGATATTTCTAAAAAGGTAAAAAATGGCTATATGGAAATTTTGTTTTATTTTAACGGCGGTTCTGTTTAGGTTTTGACGCGTTCGGTCAGTCGATGCCGTTCGAGGGTTTAATATCGCAATACAGTAGTCCCCAAAAGGATACTTAATAGCCACTATAACTGCGGTAGGTTTCAGAATATTTGGTGCGTTTAATTACGTTAAATTACAGAGGCAAATTAGGATCAATTGCCATATTTTTTTTTCTTTCTTTCTTTTCCTTCTTCATTCTTTCTGACGAGTGTTGAAGATAGAAAGAAAAAATCAAAATGGATGTTGTTACACCCCTCGCCCAACTGGTATCATTAGGCAAGGAAATGGGCCTTGAGGGAGCTGAACTTCAGAAGTTCGTTAAAGATGAGCAGAAACGTGAGGCCAAGGAGATTGCCTTACGCAATGACGCAAGGGAGAGAGAGGCCCAAGCAGTAAGGGAGGCAAAAGAGCGAGATATTCAATTAGAACGAGAGCGTGAGAAAGACGCAAGAGAGGCGAAAGAGAGAGAGATTCAATTAGCAAATGAGGCGAGAGAGAGGGAAGCCCAATTAGCAAGGGAGGCAAGGGAGGCAGAACGGGAGCTCGAACAACAGAGGCACGAGAGAGAATTAGAGCTCCTCAGAGCAAGGGCCGATGTGGAGAATGAAAGTCGGCGCTCAGGGGATGGGAGTGCAGGGGTAGCAATTCATGCCCCACGCCCCCATCTCGCTCATTTCAATGAAAACACAGATGACTTGGACTCGTACTTGGAGAGGTTCGAGCGTTTTGCCTCCAGTCAAATGTGGCCAGAAGACACATGGGCTATGTGCTTGAGCCCTTTGTTGTCAGGTAAAGCCCTCGAGGCTTATACCAGTATGCCTCCTGCACTCCTTAACGACTACAGTGAGCTGAAGAATGCCATCCTTCGGAGATACCAGCTCACTGAAGAAGGATTCCGGACCAAGTTCCGAGAAATTAAGCAGGAGAAGGGAGAAACAGTACCTCAGTATTTTGCCCGGGCTAGGCGGTACTTTGACCGCTGGACTGATCTCGCAGAAGTGAATGAGTCGTATGGAGCCCTGCGAGATCTATTTCTCCGGGAGCAGTTTTTAACTACATGCTCCAAGGAGTTGGGCCTGTTCATCAAGGAAAGGGGTCCGCCCACCTATGATGAGATGGCAACTGTGGCAGAACGCTACATCGAGGCCCACGGTGGGAGTGTAAACGCACCCAAATCGGCTAGGGGTGGGGCAAACGGGTTGGCAATGGCACCCGTCAGGCAACACCACCCCGACCCTTCTGCGTCGCAGACCAGCCGGAAGGGGAGCGCTCCCAAGGACACCACTTGTTTTATCTGCAACAAGCGGGGTCATATTGCCAGGGACTGCTGGCAGAAGCAGGTAAGGACCACTGGGAACATTAGACCACCTCAGCAGGGGGCCGGGAACGCAGCGCCAAGGGGTTGGAAGCAAGGTGACCGCGTAGATCCAAGGCCCAGTAGGCAGACGGCAGCGTTCTGTCAAACTATCGGTCCAGAACACAGTCCCCTCCGGGAATGTATACAAGAGGGAGAATTAAGACTGGAAGGCGGGAAGGTTGTCCCGATAATAAGTGGCATGTGTGAGAGGCTCACAACTTCGCAGGAGAAGGTTGATATGCCAGTGTACCCAGGGTATGTGGGACAAAGGGAGATCCGTCTGCTCCGGGATTCTGGGTGCTCCTCTGCAGCGGTTAGAAGGCAACTGGTTGACGACAAGCAATTGTTGGGGCGTGACCATTTGTGTATTTTGATAGATGGGACCGTTAGAAGGTTCCCCATCGCGAGGATAACTGTGGATACCCCATTTTATTGTGGCGAATTGGAAGCTATGTGCATTGAATCGCCTGTGTATGACCTGGTCATAGGTAATATCCCAGGGGTGAGGGCAAGCCCTGATGAGTTATGGTCCAGGGATAGGGGGCCACGTGAGGGCCCAACGAGTAATGAAGGGAAGGTTCCCAGGGGGAACCAATCCGATGGTCCAGGGGATGGCCCCTACACGACGAAATGTCGGGAAGTTTCAGGAGGGACGACTCCTGTCGTATTAGGGAGAAGGGGCCGCAGGCGGTCCAGGCGAAACGCCAAACAGCGAGGGAACCCAAGGGGATCATTGGGGAAAGACCCTCATGCAAATTTATGTGGGGGAGTTGAGCGCCCCAAGAAGTCGGTGTCACCCGTGTGGAGAGGGGAGGCCAGACCCACGCAAATGGCTGGGCAAACTTCCCCAGAATTGAGAGGGCACGGGTCAACACAAGTTGAGTATGTTAAAGTGGATGGGACCGCTAAGGTGGACGCCCAGGGGACCGAGAAAAGGGTCCACAAATCAAAGGAGAAGCATCCTAGGTGGCGGAGACCACGTAGAGAGTGCCGGGGGCGCACAGCGCCCAATATGCGCAAGAAGTCGTCGCAATGGACCGGGGGGTCGACGGCACAAGGGCCAAGGACGGCCAGTGTCGTTCGAACGACGGTAATCGCCGGGACGAGCGAGCCTGGGGTATATAGCGCCAAGGGAAGCTCTTGGGAATGCGAAAATGACAGGGTATGGGGACCCTGGTGGAATACCCGTAGAAATAACGGGGCGAGAAGTAGGGGTGAGTCGAGGGTTACCCAAGGGGATTCTGGGAACCGGGCCCCTACGAATGGTCGGTGGTTATAAAGAAGCAATAGTTGGGTGGCTGCGGGTCTGGTGTCTGGGACGGGGGCTCCAGTCGCAAATATTTTTGTTGGTGAGGTGATGGGCTTCGTAAACTCGGTGTTAAGGCCCGGAGGAATTTTCTTATTTTAGTATTATTATTGCTCTGACTGCTGACTAGAGTTGGTTGTGAGTGCGAATGTGAGATACACTGCCCTGTCGCGTGTGCGTGGACGGGGAGCATGTGTGTCGAGTTTTGTAAGTGTGGGATACACTAACCCCGTCTGTCGCAAAGGCGCGGTCGGGAAATCTGTGTGTTGAATGTGTGAGTGTGTGAGGCACAATTTTAATCCCCTGGTTGAGCTTTGCGAGGGTGAGACTCAACATAATGCAGGGGTCGTTTGCCCCTTCACAAGACATAGGGGAACGGGAGGCGAAGTTACACTCCGTTGGAATTAACCCATCTGACGCAAAGGCGCGGACGGTGTTACTCGTCGGAGTGAGTGCCAAGTGAGCTGTTTGCAAAATGGGCGAACGTGTATAAAATGTGTATGTTTAGGTGTAAATATATAGTATTACAGAGAGAGAGAGTGCTGCAAATCTGAGGATAAGGCTACTCCCCATATCATATGTAAACCCGCAAGACGGGAGCATGTGGTAGCGTGTGTGTCGTGGGAATCGACATGGCCGACGCATGAGCCCGGTCATGACCCCCCACGACCACTAGGGTACAGTTTTGTAGTCTTGAACATGATGGTAGATTGTAAAAGGGTGTGAGAGGCGAGCGTGCGTGGCTTTGCCCCTTGCGTTTTAAGAGATACACAGGGTGTTTCTCTCGGGAAGGGAGTTGTCAGGGCAAAGCCAGCCTAAATATAGGGGCAAGGGGCCTCATATTTAAAGATATTGTAAGTTCAAAATATATTCCGCATCAAGGCGAAGAACCTACATGAATTTCACTTTTCTGTAAAGCTGGAAAAAAACACACGTGGTGTATATCCAGCTTTAGCGCAGGGACCCAGGGGAGAAACGGTATGTTAGATAAGGTCTAATCTCGTTTAGTTTCTACAGTAGTCGGAGTCTTACGAGACATAATCGGTTTTCGTCATGGCTAATTGAGAAACGAGATTCTAAAAGATAGAAATGTCGTGTCATCATTAGTTATGGCAATGCGTGTCAGGAACGAATCACCGTTAAGTCACGCGTGAGTTAACTTGTATTGATTCTGCCTCGATATACGTCATCTCCCACCGTTTTGACAGGTGGACAGATGAGCGTCGGTCCACCTGACAGTTTAGGGTAAAAAGTATATATATACCTGGAAGAGCAGAGCATTAGACACACACTTGGGGTCACACACGCGTTGGTGAAGTCCAGGACAGGCGGACTCTGTTTCCTGGCATAAGGGTACCTTCGATCACAGGACCCTGAAACGGCTGGAATCGCCAGAGAGGGCATTCCATGATTGATTTAGCTTAAAGTTGATAGGCGGCTACGGGGCCGAATTCGTGAGAAGGAACACCCCAGGTGGAACGTTAAAGTTTAGATTGTCGAGTAGCAGGTATCGTCCTGCAATAGTCAGAAGTGTAGGTTAATTGTATTGTGCGTATTAACCCTTTGAAGCGTCAGACTGATTGCGTTCTGAGTAGTTTGTTTTGCTGTCGAAGCATCGTAATACCGACTGGAGATCGGTGTGAGTGACAATTTCGCCCTAACACAAAAGGGGCATTTGTGAATCGTGAATTCAACCAGTGAATATTTCAATAGGACTTTCACGGAGGACTTTCAAAGGCACATAAGGTATGAATAGACAATATCTGACCCAAATCAGAAGTACGTGTCCTTTATAGATGACGAACATTGCTGGTCGGAACCCTCCGACAGCCAGAGGTACAGTTACGCGCAGACGTTGACATTTGAGCCTAAGCGGGTGAAGCTCTTATGGCGAGCTCACAGTAGTAACATTTCAGATTTGTGAAGCTCTTATGGCGAGCTCACGGTAGTAACATTTCCAGTGTGTAGACTATAGTGCCAGTACAGGGCTATAGAATGACTATATGATTGTTTAGAATTATTTAACCGTAGTGACCCATTTTCTGTGAAAAGCATTGAATTGTTGATTGTTGAAATATTGAAACGGATTTATTTTTATGTGTAAATAAAAGAATCGTTGTTACTTTAAATCATTCTTTCCATTATACAGCCTAAAGTGATTAGGAATCACACCTAACGGAAATCGAACCCATTTCAGGCCAATTTGGCAGAGAAGGAATCACGGCGTCGGTCTAACTCAGCTCTCTGCGCCGAGTTCGCGACACTTGGATTCCGACCCTCCACGTTGGTCTAATTTTCCCGCAACTTCATCAGCGGGACTAAATAACCCCACGTCAGCCCAGGCCTTACGGGGCCTCAGGTGTCCCCTGACAGCTTGAAACAGAAATTACACGCTGCATGATCGTTTACATGTGTAGTCATAGAACATCCTAACATGTATATCATTCCAAACATAGTATTCAAATCAACATGCACATCTACATGTATAGTCCTCCAAGTGGTTAGTGCTGGGCAACACTCAGCAGTATGCACATATATGCTTTAACACATGGTATTTGAATGTGCTATTCAAAGCACTTATTATGGTTTCAAAAGTATTAATCAAATTAAGCATATTGCTCGGTGGCTGAAGATCATGCTTACTTTCCTTTCAAGTGATTCTTCTTATTTTACTTTCTACTGAGAACATTCCATGCACATTATATATGTATAATGTCATTAAGGTAGCATAATATAAGAATTTCGAATTTCTGATTCCCTTGAACTTTGATTACTTGATTAATATTTGGAACATTATTACAATGTTGATCTCTAGAAAAGGGAAGAGAAGCACTTATAAAAGGCAGGTAACCAAAAAACAATATTATCAGAATTGCTGAAAATATGCTGACATCTTATGTTCTCAGTGGTCAGTAAGGTTGTCAACACAGAGGTGAATGGAAAGACACACCCGGTGGTGCATTAAATATTTCTGATTCCCTTGAACTTTGGTAATTGATTAATATTTGGAACATTATTACAATGTTGATCTCTAGAAAAGGGAAGAGAAGCACTTATAAAAGGCAAGTAACCAAAACAATATTATCTGAATTGCTGAAACTGTGCTGACATCTTATGTTCTCAGTGGCCAGTAAGGTTGTCAACACAGAGGTGAATGGAAAGACACACCCAGTGGTGCATTAAATACAATTGCTCTTATTTGATGAGTTTTCATTTTTTCTCAGGGGAAAATGTAGGCAAAATTGGTGACTGTTATCCATATTTCATGCTTCACTGGCTATATTCCACTTCTTCCCCTGCTTTCACGACTTGTAAACTCACCTGGACGAAAACCATGTTAACTTTTGTCATCACTTTGCATTGTTCATCCAAAGTAAACTTTTTAAAAAAATAATCTTTTCTGAAACTGCTGGATGGATCGATCCCAAACTTTTCATGATTGTTTCTTTGGGAATTCGCTGTGAACTTTTTTGTTTCATTTTATGATATCTTGAAAAGCATTGTGGCTGTTACTAAAAATAGAACACAGATAAATTATGCTTTTTTGTAAATAATTCCAGAGCAGAAGAACACAGTAGAAATCTAACATAGCCATAGTGGCTTCAGGCCATCTTTATTTTCAGAACAAGTTCTGTCCAGATCCATTTTCTTCACCATGCTTTAGATTGAAGAAGATTTCTATTTCATGTTTTATCTTTTTCTACAGATTAACATTGAAGACATAAACCAGGTGGTGATTGAGGCTTCTTGGAGCCTCCAGTTGATTTTAGAATAAGTTCTGTCCAGATGCATTTTTTCCTTCATGATGTAGATTGAAGCAGATTTTGCAATTATTTAATGCCTTTGTATCAAATAATTTTTTTTTATCTTTTTCTAAAGATTAACATGGAAGATATTAAAAAACCACTGGAGATCATATCCAAAGCAGGACAAGAATTAGTAGATAAGTCATACCAACTTCAAGGTGTTTTCAGTAGCTTTACAAGACAAGTGCAACGAGAGCATACAAAATACTTTGGACAGACAATTGAGGAAATACGTTGTTTAGGGAAAACATTGCAGGATAATATAATGAGCAATGATTCAGCAATGACCAAAGCAAGAAAAGAGTTGGCAAGTGCAAAGAAAGATAATTTTTCTCTGAAGAGAAAAGTTGAAGAGTTACAGGAAGAGAATTCTCTTTATTCCCTTGATGAAAGTGAACTCTTTTCTTCCCAAGATCAGTCCACTCCTAAGGCCAAAGCAGTGAAGACAAATACTGCTACAGATGTTCATGATGGCAGAGAGGTTAGCACTTCCTAGAATGATACAGTGGAGGAAGGGCAAGATTCTAGACCCAGCACATCGAAGGGAGATACTAAACCAGTCCAAAAAGAGGAGGACAAATCATGAACATAACTTTTTTCATTGTACACTTGTCAGGCGACTGATATATGGCCAAACATTTACTTATCTTGTAGCACAGTTTTCATGTCGAGAGACAGATACATTAACATTTTATTATGATAATAATTGAAGTTGTAAAACCATGTATTCTTTTTTTGTTCATGTTACATTTACTTAACTTGTAGCACAGTTTTCATGTCGGGAGACAGATACATTAACATTTTATTATGATAATAATTGAAGTTGTAAAACCATGTATTCTTTTTTTATTCATGTTACATTTTGATAATAATTAATAAAGTTTTTTTTTTAGGAGAGAGAATTAGATGAAGAATAGTCACTCTTCATTTAAAATAAAGTTTTTACCTACGGTAAGAATTAGAGCATGTACATTTTATTGCTGGCTAAATATTTTTTTATGCAGTAATACCATTTTGCTAATCAACAATTAACAAGTATAGTGTTGCTAGTGTTTCACTTTAATGATAGGGATCTCATTCATATCAATGTCACAAAAAGTTTCATCGTCTTCTCTCATCAACTGTTTCCAGTAGATCTCAACTCTTGATATTTGTCCATATATAGGTTTTCAACTTCTTAATTACTTATTAATATAGTATGTAGATGGACATACATAAATTACCAGTCTACCATCCAAAAGCAGCTTGGCCAAAATGCATCCAATAAGTGTGCAACATTTTGTTCATTTTATCTGCCTTTTTTATCTGTAGGATATGAATAGAAGAAGTAAAGAAAAAGAAAGGGAAAGAAAACGTGTTGCTAGAACAAAAGATAAGAATGTGGTAAGTTGAAGTTGAAACCACTTATTACAATAAAAACAATGTTCATTTTTTAAAATTTATGAAAATTTATGTTTCTGAAAATGTTTACTCATATATGAAAATTGAAAGGCAACATTGACATGACTTTCTTAGGATCTCCAAAAAAGTAACTTCTGTTTTGTGTAATTGTAGTTTCCAAATTTTTTATCTCCTTGCATCAACTGTCAGTTGGTCTGTTTACAGTTCTTTGAAAATTATCTCTTAATTTGGCAGGTAAAACATATTATGATTTCAGCTCTTTTACAAGATTGATATTATGAGGTTTTATGGAGTAAAAAGTAATTTTGAATGGACAAAAGCTTAATTTGATGTCAACTTTTGCACTCTGTATCGTCTCATATTGATCGAGCAGAAGTGCAAATAGTATCATTTGATGCATGTCCATCTTGTATCACATACCAACCGTAAGCTCAAAATTGAAGCTTATTTTAATTAAGGTAAAGGCTTATACCTACTAGGTATTGCAAATTAGCTTGGAATTTCCGCTCAGTTCATTGTTTTGAAAACCCTCGAGATGTGTTAGTTGTTTATAAATGTATACATTGGTGATGGGGACAATTATTGTTTTCACCCTAGAATTAATTATCTACAGTCTGTAACTTATTCAGCTGATTGACCACCGAGTAACATCTGACCATGGTTGAAATTAACTCGCTGTTATAATATTGTGTTTAAAAAGTGTATTCAATAAAATATAAGATGGAAAATCACCACTGCTGCGATTTAGTAGTCTCTACCATACTCTTAGTTATCTGCTCAGTTCATTGTTTTGAAAACCCTCGAGATGTGTTAGTTGTTTATAAATGTATACATTGGTGATGGGGACAATTATTGTTTTCACCCTAGAATTAATTATTTACAGTCTGTAACTTATTCAGCTGATTGACCACCGAGTAACATCTGACCATGGTTGAAATTAACTCGCTGTTATTGTGTTTAAAAAGTGTATTCAATAAAATATAAGATGGAAAATCACCACTGCTGCAATTTAGTAGTCTCTACCATACTCTTAGTTATCTTCTCAGTTCATTGTTTTGAAAACCCTCGAGATGTGTTAGTTGTTTATAAATGTATACATTTTTTCTTCTATGAAAAGAAATTGAAATACGATGGATGTTCGATATAATATAATAATTAGAGCATGACCCTGGCTGTTAAAGTGTCATTAAACACCAATAAATAAATAGAGCACGACGTTTAGTTGACAATGCCCATATAGTGCCCACTGAGAATGGTGTAGTTGGGAACCACACAATTCCCACTGGGCACTATATGGGCGTAGTCAACTCCAAGCCATGCTCGTTTCATTGAATAGTACCATAAACAATTTGCCTTGACACAACTTCTTTTATTATGTTCTTGAAATAAAATTTTTGTATCATTGAAGTTGTAAAATGAAATTGTCTTCTTCTGCAGCAACCAGATAAGATTGAAGAAAATAAATTGTTGATATCCAAATACCCGAAAAATCAAAAAGAATTATGTGAGGCAAAGAAAAGAATGGTAGGAAATCTTGATAGAAATGGACAAGCTGTTAATCCTACACAAAGGAATTTGTTATGTCATCCTAAATAAACTTCCAATCGAGTGAAAGCATCACCTTTAGATTCTGAACCGAAGAAATGTCTGAAAAGAAAACATAGAAGATGTGATGATTCTGGTCAAAATCATTTAAAAAGAAGAAAACATGAAAAAAGTGAAAGTATAGATTATGGCAGTAGCTCACACAGAGAAAATCATGAGGACATGCAGATGGTATACAAGTCTGAGGGACGGCAGAGAGTAAACTTGTTTCGTCAAAAGCGTGATTTGCAAAAAATTATTCATGATAAATTACGTGACAAAGCCAGGAGCAAGTAGAGCCAGAAAATAGAGATGAAGTGACAATTAACTCTGATAGAAATAAAGACAAAAAAAGAAAGAAAATAGATCGTGAAAACAGAGATGAAGTGACTATAGACTCTGATAGAAATAAAGACAAAAAAAGAAAGAAAATAGATCGTGAAAGTCGAGATGAAGAGACAATTGATTCTGATAAACTTAAAAACTCTAAACGAATGCAAGATACCAGGCAAAACAGAGGTGAGGAGGCACTTGCAGCTGATAGAAATAAAGATACAAGTAGAAAGAAAAGAGATGAAAATAGATTCTGATAGAAATAAAGATAAAAGTAGAAAGAAAGCACATCACGAAAATAGAGATGACATGACTGTTGATTCTGATAGAAGTAATAATAAAAGTAGAATGAAAGCACAACGTGAAAAATAGAGATGAAGTGACTATTGATTCTGATAGAAGTAATAACAAAAGTAGAATGAAAGCACATCGCCAAAATAGAGATGAAGTGACTATTGATTCTGATAGAAGTAATAATAAAAGAAGAATGAAAGCACATCGCCAAAAAGAGATGAAGTGACTATTGATTCTGATAGAAGTAATAACAAAAGTAGAATGAAAGCACATCGCCAAAATAGAGATGAAGTGACTATTGATTCTGATTATTATTATTAGGGTTTAACGACACATTAACATCCAGGGTCATATCATGTCGGTGACAGTTTTACGGGTGAAGGAAGCCGGAGTACCCGGAGAGAACCACCGAGCAACGACGAGCAGCTGTCAGCTCTCCAACATCGTAACTCTGAACTCTGCACCGCGGCACAGGCAGGGTTAGATTGGTTGAAGACATGCGCACCATCGACGTGCAGTACGCCTTAGTACACAGCGTCATCATGCCCCCATGTAGGCAATTGGGGTTAAGTGCCTTGCCCAAGGACACAACACGGGAACACGAATCAGTCACTGAAATGGTCACCTATCCAACTACTGACCCCGCTCGACGTTGCTTAACTTCGGTGATCTGACGAGAATTGATTCTGATAGAAATAAAGATAAAAGTAGAAAGAAAGCACATCGCCAAAAAGAGATGAAGTGACTATTGATTCTGATAGAAGTAATAACAAAAGTAGAATGAAAGCACATCGCCAAAATAGAGATGAAGTGACTATTGATTCTGATTATTATTATTAGGGTTTAACGACACATTAACATCCAGGGTCATATCATGTCGGTGACAGTTTTATGGGTGAAGGAAGCCGGAGTACCCGGAGAGAACCACCGAGCAACGACGAGCAGCTGTCAGCTCTCCAACATCGTAACTCTGAACTCTGCACCGCGGCACAGGCAGGGTTAGATTGGTTGAAGACATGCGCACCATCGACCGTGCAGTACGCCTTAGTACACAGCGTCATCATGCCCCCATGTAGGCAATTGGGGTTAAGTGCCTTGCCCAAGGACACAACACGGGAACACAAATCAGTCACTGAAATGATCACCTATCCAACTACTGACCCCGCTCGACGTTGCTTAACTTCGGTGATCTGACGAGAATTGATTCTGATAGAAATAAAGATAAAAGTAGAAAGAAAGCACATCGCCAAAATAGAGATGAAGTGACTATTGATTCTGATAGAAGTAATAATAAAAGTAGAATGAAAGCACAACGTGAAAAATTGGATTTATATAGTTCCATAAGTCATAGAGTGCGAGATAGGACAAGAAAACAGTCTGCAAGCGGAAACAAAAATATATCAGATTTTAAACTTTCAAAAAAGGAGTTTGCTTCATATATTTGTACTTGTTGCAATCAAAGTTTGTTTCGATCATCAGTTATACATGCAGTCAAGAAAAACTTTAGTAAAACAAAGGCAGACATTGTGAGTAAAGCATTCACATCCTACAAATCATTTGATGGAATAGAATATAAAAGCCAACACACTTCCTTCTTATGCCATAAATAATGGACTTCTGTTGGACGCTATTCCAGAAGAATTGAAATATCTGTCTGAGTTAGAAACTGTGTTGCTGTCTCAGCGAATCCTTTTTTTTCAAGTTATTAAACCTTCCACGTGGTGGACAAAAAGGATTCAAGGGCAATTTAGTGAATGTGCCAGTAAACCTTAGCAAAGTGAATTATTCCAGTCAAACTAAAAAAAAAATTACAATATAAAGGCCACCGCATTTATCAAACAATCAAGCCTCATGCAATTAGACAAGGCTTATTGTGGCTGAAAGAAAACAACAAATATTACTCTAATGTACAAATAGATGAAGCATGGGAACAGAGATCAAGAGATGAAGAAGAAGAGTTATAGAAGTCATTGCAACAAACATCCAATGACAATGATCCCAATGCAGAAAGCCAATTAAATGAAGTTCATCATGTAAATAATCGGCAGGATCAGGAGGAAAACCAAAGTGAAGTACAAGATTCCACTAGTGATTCGGAAATTATTGAGAATAAAGTTCAAGGTATTCAATATGACACTTGCCTACATCCTTCTAATATTATGCATACAGAAGTTGAATCATATAGTGTTGCTCCAGGAGAGAATGAAATTCCTAAATCTGTTTTTATGGACAAACAGTGTGAAGCTTTGGCATTCCCAACATGTTTTCCACATGGGAAAGGAACTTTCTCAGACTTTAATCATTCTAACGGAAAATTGTCTTTGAAAAGGTATTTTGTGCATAGACTAACAAATGTTGATACAAGATTTACGACAAATTTGACCTACATTTTTTTTTGCTTTGTATGCAACAGAGAAAAAGCAAGTGGATGATGCAATAGCAATTGCAGTCAGAAAAGCTCGCCGACAAGACATAACAGCTGGACAATTAAAAGATCCTAAGCACTTAAAAGAAATTATTGTGAAGGATCAGACATTCCAATTTTTGCAGCAAATAAGGGGCTCTCCATCATACTGGCAGCATGCCCAGTTTGAATTGCTAGCCTTAGTTAGGAGCAAAGGACCTTTTACGTGGTTTCTTAGCCTCTCATGTGCTGATACCAAATGGCCTGAAACTGTGCAATCGATAGCAGCTCAAAAAGGAACAATAATGGCAGACGAAACAGTGAAAAACATGTCTTCTGGTGAAGTACATCAGTGGTTAAGACAAAATCCAATCACAGCTACAAGACAATTTGATCACCGATTACAAGCATTCTTCAAAGATGTCATACTCAGCAAAATGGAGCCTTTAGGCAAGGTCACATGCTATTTCCAATGAACAGAATTTCAGTTAAGGGGATCTCCTCACGCCCATATTGCACTATGGGTTGAAAATGCACCACGATTAGACACTGCAACAAATGAAGAGATTGTACCATTCATTGATAGATACATAACATGTAGTCTTCCTTATCCTGATGATCCATTATATGAACATGTTAGTGAGAAACAAAGACATTCACTCTCTGTAGCTTGTAAGAAGAAGTCAAACAGTTGTCGCTTTCACTACCCTAAACCACCAAGTAATAGGACGATTCTTGCATCTGCTGAAGAAGAAGCACATGAAAATGAAAATATAACTATCAATGATGCCAAAGTAGTTTTAGCTACAGTTCTAAATACTATGGAAACAATGGAGGATGTAGACAAAAATAGTGTTGATGAGCTTTTGCAACAGGCAGGAATAAGATCTGACGTGTACCATCAATCCTTGTCACTGTCTAAATGTAAGACAGTTGTCTTAAAAAGGTCACCAGCTGAAAGGAACATTAATAATTACAATCCAGATATTCTTGCTTTATGGGAAGCAAACATGGATCTTCAATTTGTGTATGATGCTTATGCATGTATATCTTATATAGTCGCCTATGTTACTAAAGATGAGAAAGAGATGTCTCAGATGCTGAAGCAAGCAGCTAGTGAAATGGGAAATACTGATGTAAAGACAAGATTAAAACATATTGGTCATGTCTTTCTAAGTAACCGTGAAATTAGTGCACAGGAGGCTGCATACCGTCTTTTAGGTATAGTGCTCAAGCGATGCAATACCAAAGCAGTCTGGATTCCTACTGACTTTAAACAAGAAAGAATAAGTATTCTAAAATCACAGGATCTTCTGGACAACTTAAAAGATGATTCTACAGATGTTTATTGCAGAAGTATTGTTGACAAAATGCCATTAGACCTTACAGACCCCTTTTCAACAACATGTGTCTTGCTCAGTTTGCTTCCCTCTACGATCGTGCTACTTACCAGTCAAAAACAACCACAAATGATGAGACTAATAATGTAGAGGATCCTGCAGTTGCTGAAACAGATGTCCATGAAAAGCTTCCAAAAGTCATAGCTCTTCAAGATACAGATGTTGTAATGAAAAGAAGAACACACCCAGCAGTACCTAGATGGCATATTGTCTCTGAAAACAAGAATCCAGAGAAGTATTTTCATCAACAACTCTTGCTTTTTGTACCTTGGAGAAAGGAAGAAGACCTACTGAAAGATAACACACTTTATGAGGAGTCATTACAATGATATGTTGCCTGTTCTGAATGAAAATAAGAACCATATCACACAATATGCCAGTCTTGTTTGTCAAGCCGTAGAGCAATTTCATGATAAAGGACCACCCCAACATGCCTGTGACATGTTGGATCCAGATAGAAATTTACAGGATATTGAGGATTCGCAAAACAGACAAGATAATACTGATGAAAATGAAGAACAACAACCCATAAAGACACGATTACATGCAAAATCATCTATTACAAGTACAGTGAAAAAACACGAAATATCAGACAATGAACTCTCGGAAATTATTTGTAGTTTGAACAATGAACAGATGCAATTATTCAGACATATCCAAGACTGGTCCTTACAATACAAGATGGGATTGTCTCCAAACTCATTTCATATATTCTTGTCTGGTGGTGCAGGTAGAGGAAAGAGTTGACTTATAAAAGCCATCTATCATCAAGTATCAAGAACACTGCAGACATCTGGGCAACATCCTGATCATCCTTGCATTATGCTTACTGCACCAACTGGATGTGCAGCTTATAATATTGGTGGCACAACAATACATAGTGCATTGAAACTACCAATACGGAATTATTATAGTTTGCGTGCAAATCCATCATTGCTTGCAACTTACCAGTCCAAATATGAGAACTTAGTCATTCTTGTTATATGCTTGGCCGAAAAACATTTGCACATGTCCACAAACGTCTTCAGGAAATTAAAAATGTTGAAGATTCAAATGGAATATTTGGAAATGTTAGTATACTCACTGTGGGTGATATGTTCCAAATCCCACCAGTTAATCAATATCGACTTTATGACATTTCTCCTAGTGACAATTTTGATGAAATGGGAATCATATTGTCTGGTTTATGGACAAATAATTTCCAGGTACATGAACTTCATACCATTATGCGCCAGAAAATGATTTACCATTTGCAACTATGTTGAACAGATTAAGAATAGCGGAACAAACAGATGAGGATATCGCAACATTGAAAACCAGAATAGTGAAAGGTAGTGATTACCCTTCAGATGCCCTTCACATTTATTCAAGATGGAAAAATGTCAACAAACATAATGATCAAATGATTGACAAGTTAGATCATCAAACACAGAAAAATACAGTCATTTACCCGAATACCATCTTCAATGACTTCATTTGATGTTAATTCTCGAGTTTCTGACTTGCCGAATATCATTGAACTTGCACCACAAGCCCGTGTCATGCTGATAAAAAATCTTGATGTGAATGATGGACTTGTAAATGGAGCAACAGGAATAGTGCTAGATTTGATTTATCAAAATGTTAAGCCTTCATCTTTGCCAACATGTGTGGTTGTTCAGTTTGATGATCCATCTTGTGGATTGTTGACATGGCAAGCTTCAACAGTATCGCTTGCCAATTATCCTGAAGGTACACCAATTTATCCTATAGAAGTTCAGGAGCACACTGGAAAGAATGAAATGAAACTTCACCACAAGTTACTAGGATACAGGTGCCACTTGTACTGTGTTTTGCTTGCACAATCCAAAAAATACAAGGTGCCACTTTGAAGAATGTTGTCATGTCATGTTCAAATATACAATTGCCTGGAATGATGTATGTTGCATGTAGCCGTGTCATGACACTGTCTGGGCTTCATTTGCTTGACTTCAAGCCAAAGGCAATCAAAGCTTTAGAATTAACCAAAGACAAAATGAAACGTTTACAAACAGAAATGAAACTAAAAACATTTCATGATAAACTACAGAAAGATCGAAGTCATATCCGCATTCTGTTGTTCAACATTAGATCTGTTCGAAATAAACAGAATCAAATCAACTCTGACCCTTATCTTAATGGTGTAGACATTATGATCTTAACAGAAACATGGAAAAACAATACCTCAGATATAAATGTGCAGCAATTTCAACAGCAATATCATTGTGTCAGGACAACTGACAGAGGTGGTGGGGCGTCAGTTCTTTCAAAGATACCCTTATTTCCTGTACAGATGCAACCTTCAGATCTATGTGATGCAGTTGTTCTTCAGTGCAAAAAGGATAGTGTTGCCATCAACATCATTAGCATTTACAGACCTCCATCCTGCACATTTGATAAATTCATGAGATGGATAACAAAGGTTCTTTCCAGTGTTAAGAGAGACATACCAACAGTGATAACAGGTGATTTCAATATAAACTTGCTTGAAACTTCAGCTGCCTCCAGAGGATTGCATGTATTCATGAACCATATCAACTTTACACAAGTGATCAATACACCAACCCATCAGTTAGGAGGCCTACTTGACCATGTATGGATCAATTCCAGTGTTGTTGTTCCACACCAGATGAGTGTTACATCACACTACAGTGATCATTTTCAAGTTTTTGCTGATCTTCAACTTTGAATAATTCTCCTGTTTTATTTCAAGGTTTGTACAAACACTATTTTACTGATTTGTAGGTGCGTAGGAACCTTGGGGGCACAGGGGCACAGGGGCACAGGGGCACCTGCCCCTCGAAATTTTTTCCCGGTTTTTGGTGAACTTAATAGACCTCATAGTGAACACTCCAAAAACTTGATTTTGCAAGTAACACTCGGCACCAAATCTGCCGAATTGGAGAGCGGAAACATAGACATAGCTCTCACTGATGTGTATGCAGTAGAAAGACTATTTCAATCTGTTAGTAGTGATTTTAGCTCTGTATTCATGGACCTATCAAGGAATGTTGAAGCATCTGTTCTGTGCATACAACATTTTCTTAAGTACAGAAAGAAGTACCAGTAACTTTGAACATGTCCAACAAGCAATTAAAAAGTCAACTTTTTGATACTGATGAAAACCATAGACATCCCTTGCCTTGCCATATCATTCAATAAACAGAAATGTGTGCCCCTCCAACTTTAAATGGCTTCCTACGTTCCTGCTGATTCGCCTCACAGATGAGGAACATAAATGAATTCTCAAAACAAAATTATGACTCCCCCACACTTTGGTGGGGACACATATTGTTTTTGTCCTGTCAGTCAGTCCATCTATCTATCACAAAGTTTGTGAACACCATATTGCCTTTGTTCATGTTTGAATTTCAATGAAACTTTGTGTGCGTATTTGCTGCATTGAATAGATGTGCAAGAAATATTTGAATTTTTCATAAATTTCATAATGCAGTTTCCCAGAGGAAAACATGGGCTTTGGGTATGTTTGCCAAGTCTTTAATTTGTGCTCTCCATACTTTTTGTGTCTCCCATGTTCATTTTTTGAATTTCAATGAAACTTTGTGTTCTAATTAACTACATTGAGTAGACATGCACAACACATTGTGGATTTTCTTTAAAACATGTACTCGACCAGCTCTTTTACTCTTAATTTATAATTATAGAAAATGATATATTACTAAATTCAGATTTTGATTGTATTCTTTATTGGGATTTCCCAAAGGAAAATATGAACTTCAAATATCTGTGTTAACTTCCCTCTTCTCCATCTTCTTCATGTTCAAACAAACTTTAACTCTCTGCACTCTGGTGTCAAAATTGTACACCTACATACAGTAGTTGCCTCCCTTTATGTAGTCAATGGTTCAACAATTTGTGTGGTGCTTGACAGACCATTCAGAGCTCTGTGAAGCAATCCGCTAGTTATTGAAGTACTGACTACAAAGGGGGAGATAATTTATATTGAAAATTGAAGATTTCGACATTTGTGTGCAGGGGGTTCATTTTCCTTTATATTTTGTATAAAACAACAAAATTTAAAGAAATTGTCATGTCATTTCCTGACATGATTATATTTATTGAAACAGGGAAGGGATTTTAATCAGATTTTTCCTATTGTTTGAAATATTTTAGTATTACGGTTCACATCAGTTTATACCTAACTTCGGTTAGTTGCTGCGGGGCCCGCAGAGATGGATTCCATCTCCATGATATCTAGTTTTTTCTAAAATAGATGATTTTTATCGGCTATTTATTTTCGACGCTGATGGTATATGAAGAATATTGGACTGAAAGGACGAACAAAAACAAAAACTTAATGTTCGGTCTTTCAGGCCAAGTTTGGTCTTTCACTGACCCAGACCTGTTTGGGGGCTGGCATGTTGCAGGCGACAAATGGGACACTTCTGCGTAAATTTGCTTCGAGAAATCATTTTGAAAACAATGAATAAGAAACCGACAAACATGTGTTTCTTTGTCAGAATGTTCATCTTGTGTTGTAAAATCCCCAGTGAGGGAATACAGAATTCCTATTACCTGTTTTATGGCTACGAATGCACGAAAATTTGAAATTTATCCCTAAAATGAGAAAAGTTTACCACATCGCCCCAATTTTTAGCAATTAATTAATTATCAAAATGTATTTCGATGATGTCGTAAAATCTTGATTGTGTGTTATTTTCTCCAGGAAAAGTCATACCGAGAGCTTCCAGGAAGTTACAGATTATGAGCGTTTTGAACAGGGAAAGTAATTTAAATGCGAAATATCCTCGGTCGTGTAAATGAGAAATTGCACAGAAACAGACAGATTCGGCGGAATAACTGCAGCAAGATCACTCGTTATTTGCATCGATGAACATCGTGTTGTGTCAGCTACTCACAGAGAAGCTAACCAATAAACTACTTGATATAACATGTCTAAAACACATTCGTATACCGTCGTTTTAAGATAACCTCCACTTCACTGTCAAATCACTGTCCTTGAGTATCAACGGTAACGGATGTAGCGCACCTTAATAAATTACTTTTTACTCGCACTGAGTTGACAGAAATTGAGAACGGCCGAGTACGAGATGTAATATCAAATCATTACTCTCTCTCTATATATATATATTTAACTGGTTGAGGGCTAGATTATTTTTAGTGGTCTGATTTTGTAATTCGAAATTTATTCTATTTACAAATTATTAGAGAGTGCCCACAAGCACTCTCCAATAATTTGTAATGAAACAAATTTATATGAAACAAAATATTATTTGCATTTGACTGACTGAGATCGGAGCAGGTAAAATGTTGGCTTTTGCTCTGGTACCCTCATTTTTATCAAAGACCTGATAGTGGCTTCCAGCACTCAACCAATTAGGTGGTTCGCTATATTGCACCTCTTCGTTATAGAGCCTCCCGCTAAGGCCCACAACCCTTTTGAATAGTGTATATGTCCAGATCTTCTTTCCCATCAATCCGTCCATGATATACTTTTAACTGGTATGGTGCTAGAAGCCCACATTTGGGTTTTAATTAAACATGTAGGTGTCATTTGAGATTCAGACATTACTGCATGCCCTTCATTTCAGTTAGAAGCAAATCTTATTTTGATAGCAGCGATGTGTTTTGTAACCATTTATTGGAGAGTGCATGTTTCAATATATTTTAACAAAGCAAATATTGCTGTTTTAATTCCGACAACGAAATATAACCTAGATATCTACCAGCTAAAAGTCAAGTCCGTTTCTGTACATGCCTGGGTTTTGAACCTCACCTCGCAGTAATGTTTGCAGGGTGTCTGTATTCTAGCTTTTGCAGGAAATGTTCGCGTGGTGGAAACTCACGGTATTGTTTACATGTACAGAACACATCTACCAAATTCCCTAACTTTAAAAAAGATACCACTATATCCAACATGGTCGACCGTTAGAACCTTTTCCGTAGTTCAGGCTTACACTCTAGAACAACAGACCGCACCCACAGGTTCTTGTTCTGTAGCATTATGCATTAAAGAACTGAAGTATACGTAACGTTTAAGGTGCATGAGCAGGCATGAATAGTATTAACTGATGAAACCGAGACTGAAAAATGATTAAAAAGGGTTCAGGTCGTCCCCACAATACTACTATACGGAGCATTTCCGTTGAATCAAGCACACACCAACACTCTCGGTTGAATGTCATTTGTTACCACAACAACCACCTGTCAGCACAAATCTTGAAAAGCGCGACCCATCAACTAATGAAAGTGTCAATGACACTGTAGCTCAACTTGTCAAGACATGTATAGTATGTGACACAGGATTGACAACCATCTAGGTAATGACCTGTTAACAAAGGTTCATATAAAGTATTGTAACAGTATTGTAACAGCCTGTACATAAATACTGACCGTAGCCTGTAACAAATGTATAGGTAAAGTATTGTAAAGGTGGGTGACAGTCAGATGCTAAACTAGAAAAGAAATCTTTGAGTCCCAGAGTGGGTCTGACTGAATCCCAAAATATTTGTTCTCATAGCACAGTGATAACAAAGGCACCCCAAAACACACTCATTCCTGTCCCAAGGTGAAAACAAACAAAGGTACCCAAGAAGTTTCGTGAAGATCAGTTCATAAATACGAGCTGTATAGAAGTTGTGACAAAAAACTGATTGGACCTAATTTCGGTACAAAATGGCCACTGGCAGCCACTGGCAGCTATCTTGAATTTTGGACAGCTCTCAGAAACACTCGTTCTCGTCGCAAGATGATAACAAAGGTACCCAAGAAGTTTCGTGAAGATCGGTTGATAAATACAGCCTCTAGCCCGAGCCGTATTGACATGTGCACTTACAGTGTATAAGTAGCACTAAATAAATCAAACTTCATCTAATTTTCATAATTTCTGCACGAGAAAAAAACCCGTACTGTATGTGATGTATTCCATTTTACTAAACATTCATTTATTCAAATCATAACTTTCATACAGAAGTTATGTACAAAAGACTGATTGCACTAATTTTGGTACAAAATGGCTGCTGGTGGCCATCTTGAATTTCAGACCACACCCCAAAACACCCGTTCTGATCCCACCGTGATAACAAAGGTACCCAAGATGTTTCGTAAAGATCGGTTCATAAATACGGCCTCTAGCCTGAGCCGTATAGAAGTTGTGTACAAAAAACTGATTAGTAAGTAGCACTGAAAAAATCAAAGTTCATCTAATTTGCATAATTTCTGCACGAGAAAAAAACCCGTATTATATGTGATGTATCCCATGGTACTAAACATTCATACAAAAAAATATTCAAATCAGAGCTTTCATGTGGAAGTTCTGCGCGAAAATCTGATTGCCCTAATTTTGAACAAAATGGCTGCCAGCGGCCATCTTGAATTTCGGACCGCACCCCAAAACACTCGTTCTCGTCCCACGGTGATACCAAAGGTACCCAAGAAGTTTCGTAAAGATCGGTTCATAAATGCGGCCTCTAGCCCGAGCTGTATTGGCATTTGCACTGACAGTGCTGAATGTAACACTAAATACATCAAAGTTAGTCTAATTTGCATAATTTACGTACGAGAAAAAAACCGTATTATATGTGATGTATCCCATGGTACTAAACATTCATACAAAAAATTATTCAAATCAGCGCTTTCATATGGAAGTTCTGTGCAAAAAACAGATTTCTGCATCGTCGGTACAAAATGACGGCTGGCAGCCATCTTGAAGTTCGGACCGCCCCCCAAAACACTCGTTCTCGTCCCACAGTCATAACAAAGGTACCCAAGAAGTTTCGTAAAGATCGGTTCATAAATACGGCCTCTAGCCCGAGCCGTATCCAATTGTTGACGTACGGACAGACGGACGACGGGCCATGACAAAAGCTCAAATTTGGCTTCGCCAAAGTTGAGCTAAAAATGGACTACGGAAATACATTTCATTCTGAAAGGTTTACCACGACTATGCCGTCACATGAGATGCTCCAAAATGTCCATCTGGACACATGAAATACTACTGACGGATTTTTGGCGAACTGAAAATCTTAGCCATCTGCATCTAACCCGAGTTAAAGTTAATTACAGGCAAACGGCATCTCTGGAAAAGATAGCCATTTGACAGATAGGCCCTATGGGGAATATTAACAGACATGCACGTGATGCACTGTCTCATTGACGACAATAGTGAGAAGTGCCTCTCCTTGCCACAGGTGATGGCAAGGGAGGAACATTGTTCACTGTCCCCCCGCCAGCGCCCCCCCCCCCCGCCCCCGCCTATGTTATCCACATCCATGATGTGATACTGATGCATACAAAGGAAAATACATACTTTCAATGATGAAATCGAGCTTGTCTCTGCTGATAAGTTCCTGTAACGGGATCAAGGCTCCGAATTCGGAAAAAGCCTTCTTTCAAGCAGCGCTTCAGACAAGTGAGATTCTGTCCAACTGGAGTTAGATCCTGATCACAACTGAACAAAACGCAAAGTATTTCAGTCACTTCATATTTTGATTTTCCTCGCTGTGGAGACAATTTAATATCGTGAATAAAAATCACCCGTTAAAAATACTGAGATACGAGCGATTCACCGGTGTATTTGTCGACTGACACGTTTGCAACCAATAACAAGCTGTCGCTTTTCCTCAACAAACTTGAACAATTCAAACCACAGTGGTCGATCAGTGCACAATTCAGACAATGAACAATTTCTAACACGGATTTCCTGTAAAGTTTGTAAACAGTAGCTTACAAGGAGTCCGGTTCTAAATTTGCAGTTCATGTCAGCCAGTAGGGGTACACAATTCTAGTTTCAATACACATCTTAAATACAAACAGAAGATTGAACCCCGCCCCACAGACATGATATATAATTACAAATGTGTCAATATACAGTCATTCCTGTAGTATATTTTACGTAAATGTAAACCAATTTAGCTGCATTTGACCAATGCATTCCATTTCAAGCCCGCTCTGTCCATTTCTTCTACTTGATCATTCTTCCAACCCAAAGGCTATACAGCCTATTATTCTGACTGAAAGGTAATTGAAGTAGAATAAATAGGCCAAACACCGCAAAAAGAGTATGTATTAGTTTATTTATTGGTGTTAAGCCTTCTAAGGTCACACATTTCTACAGAGTGGCTAATCGTGACCGTAACACGGATATAAAATCAAGTCCAGCCAATCGTTTACACTCATCTTACCCATTTTAGAGGACTTCCACCCCAGGTAATGGTGACCGGGTCCTATTTTACCAGTAAAACCTAGCTTGTTTATCATAGTAAGCAAGCTCTGCTTTACTTCCCGGGTATCTCTGTAAGAAAAAAGGAAAATATATATACGGAATTACCATACATAGGATATGTGAATGTGTATATATATAAATATATATATATATGCAGGTGTGTGTGCATGAATCTGGTGTATGAAGGCGAATTGGTCGCTTCGATATTGAAAGTGTTAAATCACTTTGTGGTGGCCTTAAGTTTTCGCACACATTAGTGAGAGATAGAAAATGGGTTAATTTCCACGTCGGCTAATTGTCTCTTGTTGATCGTCGAGGTGAAACAACTCATGCGGTAATCAATGTGAACACGCACGGATTATTGGTGATCAGGAAGTCGAAGTGATTGGGTTGACTCCCAATACTTTTGGAGAACACATCGGGACTTCATAGAGGTAGATTGTACTTTTGTACTCTCCTCCAGATTAACTCGCCATCGGGGCCGGTCACTATATCATGGATTTCTGATCCTCGTCCTACGCCGAATTCCCAATGACGGCTCTATTAATTTAGTAAAAAGACAAGTTTATTCACGATTAGCCCGATGCATCTTATTTAGTTGTGAGATGCCTCGGTCTAATCGATGAAATTCGGCGTACGACGAGTTTCGGAGGGTCGATAGATTTGAAACCCCGCCCCTCCCATTTGGCAACTTTACGGAATTTTGTGGTCGCATTCATTGGCACGATTCTACCCTTTGAGTATGCGTATTTTTATTTAAGGGGGAAGAAGGTGAGATACGACGGGCAGGTTGTTTGGTGTAACGGCCTAAATTTTTGATGTGTAGACAAAATTTGTGAGCGCGAGGGATTCAGATTGAACAGCTTTTGATATGAAAATTCGTAGTTTTATACGATTGTTGGCGTAACCCTTCCGCCGGTAGAGAGTTTCGGGTGTTGGAACTTTTGGTTCTGACCTGTGTAGAGCTCCTCTTCTTTAGCCAAGGGTGGTAGCAGTTGTGAATAATTGCAGACATTTTGATGTGCAACTCTTCTGATGAGGGAGAGTTTTGGACGTTGGAACCTGGATTCCGACTTATGAGCGCTCCCTTCTTTAACCAAAGGTGGTAGCAGCCGTAATATTTATAAAAATCATCGATGTTTGGTATGTAACTCTTTTGCCGGGGAAGTGGGACTTGGTGATCGAAACAGTGGTTATGGCCAGAAAAGTGAATACCTAATAGACGGTAGAATAAATTTGTTTCCACCTATAGAGTGGAGATGTAGTTGTACATGCCAATTGAAATATGAAAAATGTAAATCCAAAATTCCATGTGACTTCCTCCGAAGTTGAAATAGTAATAGGGGAAATTGTAATAAAGGTTAATTTAATATATATTTAAATCTTTCGCCATTTGTTGTTGTTTGTTTTTTTCAGCTTATAGCCCTTTCAATGGGCCCTTGACCGGATATTATTATTTTTTTATCATTAAACGCGGTTCAATAGTGGATTTGAAACATGCCCTTTAAATTCACCTATGTGTATGATTACCCTTGGTTGGCTTTTGCGACGGGGCCGTCGGCTAGAACTCATTTCTTATAAGTGGGTTCGAGCCGAAGGCAACGGCGCAAGAGGGGTGCCAAGGCAGCGTTAAACGTTTGTGACAGTCCTAGGTGACTGAGAAAGGAAACTAATCCCTATTTAGGAACGAGCCTGCAGAAACCCCAGACAACAAATTTGTGTACGGCTAGATCTTGCTTGACTTCTGTGCAAGGCTGTCTGCTGGAACTCACTTCTTGTAAGTGAGTTTGGGCCGAGAGCGTCGGCGCAGAGGAGGGGTCTAGGCGGGGTTAGATCAGTGTCGTTACAGATTTTTGGCGTCGCCGACAGGATTAATTATAAATTGACACTTTTGATAAAGGAATTTATTATTTTAGTTCGGTTCTTTGGTGTTTGAGGACAGGGTTGTTATAGGGCTGTAATTGAAGTCGTTGTGGTGAATTGATATATTTGTTGAGACATAATCCTTATAAAAAAAATGGCTAGTGGAATTAGTCAAGAGTTGGAAGACTTTATGTATACCTCGGAGGCCCTGGCCGCTGATGTAACGGCCAGAGGTGCTAGACCTGAGGAATTTCGGAATGTTCCCCTTACTCCTGATCCTACCCCTGGGAGAAAGATTAGTAACTTTAGTTGATGCGACTATTTTGAAGTGTCAACAGTTGAGTGACGAATTGCAGAATTCTATTGTTGATTTATGTAACCAAACGGATGATTACACTGGAGTGATTGACACGCCTGAGGCAATTTCGGCCAATTCAACTGCTCGTCGAGCTCTTGCTGGGCGCGCGGTTGATTCGGCGAAAGTGCCCAGGGTGGTCCAAAATAATAAGATTTTTGGGGAGAATCAGAAAGTATCGAGTTTGCCCAGACCTCAGCGTGGGGCAACAGTCTTGCAGCCGGATGGTAGATATAGTGATCAAGCTTATCCGCGTAAACCGATTGTTACGCCGGATACTTTTAATGGAGTAGTTGATTGGTTATCCCACTTTGAGAAATGTGTTGGGATTAACCAGTGGTCTGAAGACCGGGCTCGTCAATTTCTAGTGGTGTCTTTAAGGGGCGCCGCCTTGCAGTTTGATGAAGATTTGGACCCAGAAATTAAAGCTAATTCTCATAGAGTTATGCAGAGTTTGCGAGATCGTTTTGATCCATTTAAGGATACTGCAATATATAGGGTCCAATTAAGATCCAGACGTAGGTCACAGTGGGAGACCTTGCCTGAGTTAGAGCAAAGTATTAGGCGCCTAGTAAGAAAGGCGTATTCAGGGGTTCCCCTAGATGTTAGGGATGATGAAGTCAGAATGCAAGTGTTGGGGGCTAAGCCCGAGACCCTTGATGTGACAGTGCGAGCTGCGTTAGATGAGGAATCATATAAGAAGGTAGAGGTACCTTCTTCGGTTGGTGTAGTTGGGGAATCGGAGGTTTCGAGTGAAATCGGTGCATTAACCTAGGTGGTGAAAAACTTGCAGGAACAATTGAGAGAGATGCAGATTGAGCAAAATAATTTGCGGGAAGAAGTTTTCAGACAGGGCCGAGGTCGGAACGATAATTTTTATAGAGGTCGTCGTGGCCGAGGTGGTTATAGAAATAGAGGTAGAGATAAAGGTGCTTGGTCACACGAGCCTAATTTAGATAATAATCAGGATTTAAACGAGTAAAGACTGGGATAGGGGTCGCACCTCAGTCTAGGACGGAAAGGACCCTCCCACCTGAGAGTACCGGTTATTGTTATCTGACTCTTAAATCTTGAACGAAAATGTTAAGTTCGTATTGGATACTGGTTCAGCGGTGAGTTTAATCAGCACCAAAGTGTTACATGATATTTTGGGTATCGAGCAGTCTCGCGTAAGAGAGGCTCCTCGTAATGTTGTGGGGGCTAATGGGCAGCCCCTTGATTTAAAAGGGTTAATTGATTTACCTGTTACTGTTGGTAAGTATCAATGTGCATAGACTTTTTTGTGACTGACTTTGCATTTGATGCAATCCTGGGAATTGATTTTATGAATAGAACTAATTCAGTGATCTCCTTGCCAGACAAAACTATTACGATTTTAGAGGTTAAATTTTCCCTTGAGTTTTTGAAAGAAAATAATCAAATTCATGTATTGCTGATTGAGGGATTGACAGTACCTCCCTTTTCGGAAGTTGTCGTGAAGGGTCGTATTGACACTCCACCAATTGGACAGAGTTTGTGTGAACCCGACCCAGGGTTTATGAAAAATCGTTGATGTTAGTCAACCGGAAGTTCCTGTTAGAATAATAAATGTTTCTCAGACCCCACAAAAGTTAAAAGTTGGTGAGCCTGTGGCTGTTCTTGAGAATATTGAAATTTTAGATGAACAACCTAACGAGACCTCCCCTTCAGATGATGGGAAGTTCTCCTTGTCACAAACTTATGACAGAGAGGCATTGACTAGTGCTCAAGCGGAACGGGCCAATGAGTTTTTAGAAAAGAACCGCGACGTCTTTATTCAGTTCGAAGGTGATTTGGGCCGCACTGATCTCATCCAGCATGATATTTCTACGGGCGACCACCCTCCTATTAAACAGCGGGCGTATCGGCTCCCCTTCCATAAAAGGCGCGAGGTAGAACAGCAGATAGGTGCTATGCTAAAGCAGGGGGTAATTCAGCCCTCTTCTAGACCGTGGGCGGCTCCCATAGTTTTAGTTAAAAAGAAAGACAATAGTTTTCGTTTTTGTGTGGACTACCGTAAGTTAAATGCCATTACAAAAAAAGATGCCTATCCCCTGCCCCGTATAGATGAGAGTTTAGAGGGTATGGCGGGGGCACAGTGGTTTTCCACCCTAGATTTGGCTTCGGGGTACTGGCAAATGGAACTGACACCTGACGCCCAAGAGAAAACGGCTTTTACTACCGGTGTTGGGCTTTATCAGTTCACGGTCCTCCCATTTGGGCTCTGTGGTGACCCTGGGTCCTTCGAGAGGCTCATGGATCTCGTGCTAAAAGGGTTACACTGGAAGACATGCCTTATCTATCTTGATGACGTCATTATTTATGCCCGAACATTCCAGGAGCATATTAAACGATTGCAAGAGGTTTTTAGTAGAATAAGGACCGCTGGGTTAAAATTGAAACCCTCCAAGTGTGCGTTGTTCAGACGTCAGGTTTCATATTTAGGTCACATTGTTTCCACGTCGGGTGTGTCAGCTGACCCGGAGAAAATTGCGCGTGTAAAAGATTGGCCTGTTCCGACTTGTCTGAAAGATTTACGGAGTTTTGTCGGGTTATCTGCATATTATCGGAAATTTGTGCCTCATTTTTCCACTTTGGCTAGTCCCTTAACCACGTTAACTCGTAAGAACGAGAAGTTTGTCTGGGGCGAGGCCCAGCAAGAAGCTTTTGATGTGTTAAAAGGCAAATTGTGTCAAAGCCCAATTTTGGCTTACCCGAATTTTGAGCATGAATTTATTCTCGACACAGATTCGAGTGATTTTGCCTCTGGCTCAGTTTTGTCTCAAATTATAGAGGGCAAGGAACGAGTAATAGCATATTTTAGTAAAACCCATTCCCAGCGGGATATAAACTGTAGTGTTACTCGGAAAGAATTATTAGCCATGATTAAAAGTGTCAAACATTTTAGACATTTTCTCATTGGTGAGCATTTTACGCTGCGAACCGACCATGAGTCCTTGCAGTGGTTGTTCAATTTTAAGGAACCTGTTGGGCAGGTGGCGCGTTGGCTGGAATACCTCAGTGGGTTCGTTTTGACGACGGTTCATCGTCGCGGCGAACAGCATAAAAATGCGGATACGCTGGGTAGGATTCCTTCCTGTAATAAAAATGATATTAACACTGTAGAGTTTGAGTCTGGAATTAAATTGACTAAAGAAAATCAGCGGGCTGATCCCGTTATTAAAAGATTTCTCGAAATTAAGCTAAAAAGAGAAAAACCTAGTCTTGAAAAGTTAAAAGGAGAGCCCTCAGAACTTCAAAGGTATGTGAGACAGTGGGAACAATTTTCTGTGGAAGATGGCATTCTTTTTCGAGAATGGACACAAATAGGGGACCCCAGTAAATTTTTGTGGGTGGTCCCAAAAGACTTCAGAAGTCAGGTGTGTAAGGAGCATCATGACTCTTTAGTGGGTGCACATTTGGGGGTCCATAAAACATATTCAAAAATTCGAGAGCGTTTTTTTTCTTTTGGATAGGCATGCATCGTGACATAGAACTTTGGGTTTAGTCTTGTCCGAGTTGTCAGCGTCGTAAACCTCCTGGCAAGGCTAGTCGAGCTCCTTTGGTAACAGATAAAGTATCGGAGCCCATGGGACGAATTGCTTTAGACATTTTGGGGCCATTACCCGAGTCCGTTCAGGGTAATATTTATATTTTGGTCATATCAGATTATTTCTCCAAATGGACGGAGGCTTTTGCTATCCCGAATCAAAGGGCAAGTACAGTAGCCGATATTGTGATTCGAGAGTGGATTAGTCGGTATGGTATGCCGAAATTTGTTCATTCAGATCAGGGATCGAATTTCGAGTCAGATCTATTTCAAGAAGTTTGTCGCTATTTTGAGATTAAGAAGACTCGTACCTCTCCTTATATGCCTCAAAGTGACGGCCAAGTTGAGAGTTTAACAGAACCTTAGCGGCTATGTTACCCTGCTTTGTAGAAGACAATCACAGCGACTGGGAATATTATCTTCCATTCGCCATGTTGGCCTATAGGAGCGTCAAACATGAAACTACGGGGTTCACTCCCTTTAGTGTCATGTTTGGTAGAGAAATTACTTTACCTGCAGAGTTAATTGCTGGTAAGACTCCTGATAGGGATTATGCTCCCTCTCAGTATGTCAGTGATTTAGAGGGTCGTCTAGCCCAAATTTTCCAGTTAGTTTCGGCGAAATGTGATTCTGAGATTAGAAGAAGAAAGAAAATTTACGACAGATGAGTTTTCGGCAAACCTTTGACTGTTGGGGATAAGGTTTGGCTTTATTTACCTAGAGTGAATAAAGGCCAAACCTCAAAATTTGCTAAATTTTGGGTCGGTCCCTGTATCATAAAAAGCAAACTCTCGGACGCATATTACCTAGTGGTTCGCGTCGGGGGAGGTAAACCACAAGTTGTACATTTCAACCGTTTGAAGAAATGTTACACACGTAAGTCAGAGGTGGTTAATTCGGATTTGGGTGCCGGTTCTCGGTAGAGAGTCCTGGGGAGGAGGAGACGTTCCTCGATGAAGGTCCGACTAGTAGGCGTGGTCGCACCCTCCGGCGACCGCGCCGACTAGGTTCTCAAGAATTTGTATTTTATTAATTATTGATTGTTTTTTTTTTCTTACTTGAATTTTTTTTCTGGCAACCCACTTGACATTTGACGTTAGATTGGCAGTTCGCGTGGGCTTGGTGTGTAAATTTTGTGTTAAGCGCGATAGTTTTTGTATAGATTTGAGTTTGGATTTTGCGCTTATAATCCGGCCTTCGACTTAGAACTGCCTTCGATGGGTATCTTTGGTGGTACCAAAAATTCATATTTTGTACATATTTGGCTGCATGAGCATTGAACCGTCACCTGAGCTGTATTGGCTTGTATTGCAATAATTCTTTTTATAATTGCGTCATTTCCCTGACGTTGGGGAATTGCCGCTTGAGATATGGATCCGGGAAATTGAGTTTTGTGTGTTCATTCGTGGGGATCGTCATGGGGTTGATTTCCGGAAAGCCCCTGTGACTATAATTTCAGACTTGATCGGTTATAATTCAGTTCAAACACAAGTGTGGTTGCCTCTCTTTTTATACCCGGCTAGATTGTTCTTGAGCCCGCTGACCGGTTCATTTTTGCGATTCGTTGCGCAAGAGGGTTGGGTTTCATTGATGGGGATCTTTTATTGTGCGCGTGATTCGTGAAGGGTGGTGCGAGTTATATGCTAGTGTATGTATTAGTGTGTTTAGGAATATTAGAGTTATGCAAGTTAAAGTCGGATCCGACTAAGTATAATTGAATTTCCGCGAGCGTTGTGTCCGAGGTAGAAATCTGAATTAATGAACGGGTCAGCTTAGTCGAAAGAACTATCTGACGGGAATTTATGAATATGAGTTTTTTGTGAGTTGGTTCTCCATTACATTTCCATGTAAGGAAAAGATTGTGTAATCTTTTGTGGAGAAAATGATATTTTTATATCCAGATACTGTTCTCTGTGTCACTTTTTCCTTATAGCATAATGGAGATGGTAATTGGACATTCGTTCGTGAGGAGAATTGGAACATGGACAGGGAAACTTCCTGATCGTCTGAAGTCGATTAAAATGTATGGAATCTCTGGAGCAAAACTTCAACATTTGGAACAGATTCATTGTATTGGTGCAAAAACTGTACTGGTGCAGGCTGATGAGAATGATTTGGACAGTGACAACTTCCATTTTGAACATTATAAACTATATGTTGAAAGACTCATTAAGCATTTATTACGCCAAGGCATTAAAACGATTATTATATTGGGTCTGTTTCCTCGGATAAAGACCAGAGTGTCTGGCACCCTATTCGAACTACGAAGGGCGGCTATTATCCAGTTCTATGGAACTCTTTCAGGCCCAAATGTGGTATATAAGTCTTTGTTTAAAGTATCCCGTATGCATTTTTCCAGAGACGGGGTGCACTTGAATGACTTGGGCCAGTTTCTTTATGCAAGACATCTTGCTTTAGTCTTGAAGGAACAAAGCTCCTCTAATTGAATAATACTTCCAGTATAAGCACCTAAGTTTCTTGAGATTTGGAAAATATTTGTAAAAGCATAATGAATAGATTTAACGATATAAAAGGTAAATTGTATACCTAAGAATAGTCATTTCATTCGAGGAAGGTATAAGTTCCAAGAGAACTTTCATCTGTGAAATCAAAGTGTTTCTTTTCTTAAATTATTGGAATAAATATCGTTTGATATATATGCTGGGGTTCTGATTGGGACCATAAAATTAAAGGTTGTTGTTTTATGCTTGAATGGGACCAATCTGACGTTTTCTATCTCCTGCGGCATGTCAAAGACGGCTTCAGGCAGAACTGGTTTCAGTACTGGTCGGGGACCTATTTCGGCCTAAAGCGTAGCAATTGGCCCTAAAGGGAACCCTATTTAATATGTCATTTGAAAATAATTTATTATTTAGAAAATAAAAAAAAATATTTATTTAAAAAAAAAAAAAAAAAAAATGCAGTTGTCCCATGGGGAACCAACCAACAATATCTAATACTCAGTATTGGAAGTTTTTTTTTTTACTTTTATTTTTACGGAGGGTTGTAAATATCTCCCCCTTTTATTTTTTTCAACGGGGACGTTGAATCCTGGGGTGGGGTAGTGTAAGAAAAAAGGACAATATATTTAAGAAATTACCATACAAAGGATATGCGCACACAAGCCTATAAATGTGTGTATATATAAATATATATATATGTGTAGGTGTGTGTGCATGAATCTGGTGTATGAAGGCGAATTGGTCACTTCGATATTGAAAGTGTTAAATCACTTTGTGGTGGCCTTAAGTTTTCGCACAGATTAGTGAGAGACAGAAAAATGGGTTAATTTCCACGTCGGCTGATTGTCTCTTGTTGATCATCGAGGCGAAACAACTCAAGCGGTAATCAGTGTGAACACGCACGGATTATTGGTGATCTGGAAGTCGAAGTGATTGGGTTGACTCCCAATACTTTTGGAGAACCCTGGGGTGGGGGTAGTGTAAGAAAAAAGGACAATATATTTAAGAAATTACCATACAAAGGATATGCGCACACAAGCCTATAAATGTGTGTATATATAAATATATATATATGTGTAGGTGTGTGTGCATGAATCTGGTGTATGAAGGCGAATTGGTCGCTTCGATATTGAAAGTGTTAAATCACTTTGTGGTGGCCTTAAGTTTTCGCACAGATTAGTGAGAGACAGAAAAATGGGTTAATTTCCACGTCGGCTGATTGTCTCTTGTTGATCATCGAGGTGAAACAACTCAAGCGGTAATCAATGTGAACACGCACGGATTATTGGTGATCTGGAAGTCGAAGTGATTGGGTTGACTCCCAATACTTTTGGATAACACATCGGGACTTCATAGAGGTAGGTTGTACTTTTGTATTCTCCTCCAGATTAACTCCCCATCGGGGCCGGTCACTATATCATGGATTTCTGACCCTCGTCCTACGCCGAATTCCCAATGACGGCTCTATTAATTTAGTAAAAAGACAAGTTTATTCACGATTAGCCCGATGCATCTTATTTAGTTGTGAGATGCCTCGGTCTAATCGATGAAATTCGGCGTACGACGAGTTTCGATGGGTCGATAGATTTGAAACCCCGCCCCTCCCATTTGGCAACTTTACGGAAATTTATGGTCGCATTCATTGGCACGATCGATTCTACCCTTTGAATATGCGTATTTTTATTTAAGGGGGAAGAAGGTGAGATACGACGGACAGGCTGTTTGGTGTAACGGCCTAAATTTTTGATGTGTAGACAAAATTTGTGAGCGCGAGGGATTCAGCTTGAACAGCTCTTGATATGAAAATTCGTAGTTTTATACGATTGTTGGCGTAACCCTTCCGCCGGTAGAGAGTTTCGGGTGTTGGAACTTTTGGTTCTGACCTGGGTAGAGCTCCCCTTCTTTAGCCAAGGGTGGTAGCAGTTGTGAATAATTGCTGACATTTTGATATGCAACTCTTCTGATGAGGGAGAGTTTTGGACGTTGGAACCTGGATTCCGATTTATGAGCGCTCCCCTTCTTTAGTCAAGGGTGGTAGCAACCGTAATATTTATAAAAATCATCGATGTTTGGTATGTAACTCTTTTGCCGGGGAAGTGGGACTTGGTGATCGAAACAGTGGTTATGGCCTGAAAAGTGAATACCTAATAGACGGTAGAATAAATTTGTTTCCACCTATAGAGTGGAGATGTAGTTGTACATGCCAATTGAAATATGAAAAATGTAAATCCAAAATTCCATGTGACTTCCTCCGAAGTTGAAATAGTAATAGGGGGAATTGTAATAAAGGTTAATTTAATATATATTTAAATCTTTCGCCATTTGTTGTTGTTTGTTCTTTTTTCAGCTTATAGCCCTTTCAATGAGCCCTTGACCGGATATTTTTATTTTTTTTATCATTAAACGCGGTTCAATAGTGGATTTGAAACATGCCCTTTAAATTCACCTATGTGTATGATTACCCTTGGTTGGCTTTTGCGACGGGGGTGTCGGCTAGAACTCATTTCTTATAAGTGGGTTCGAGCCGAGGGCAACGGCGCAAGAGGGGTGCCAAGGCAGCGTTAAACGTTTGTGACAGTCCTAGGTGACTGAGAAAGGAAACTAATCCCTATTTAGGAACGAACATGCAGAAACCCCAGACAACAAATTTGTGTACGGCTAGATCTTGCTTGACTTCTGTGCGAGGCTGTCTGCTGGAACTCACTTCTTGTAAGTGAGTTTGGGCCGAGAGCGTCGGCGCAGAGGAGGGGTCTAGGCGGGGTTAGATCAGTGTCGTTACATCTCACGCGATTGCCGGAGGTGGGATTCGGACCGAGGACCTCCCGGCTTGCAGCCTGCACTTCTACCCACTGGGCCACCGCGTCCCCGCCAAGCCAATTGTTTACACCCATGTTGCCCTTTTTAAGTACTTCCACCCCATGCACTGGTGAGTGGGTCCTATTTTACCCGTGAAACTAAGTTTGTTTACCACAATAAATCTGCTACATTTCCCGAGAGAACAAAAACAGTAGCTTGCTGGTATTTGAACATTTGCAGATATATAAAAAAAATATACTATTAAAAAAAAGTAGGGGATGTTTGATAAAAGTGAGATATATGAAATATATTTATATTTTCATCAAAAAGACAGTTGAGGCATTGCAATGTAACATTTGGTGAATGATTTCAGCGATAGTTGGGTGTCTGACAAGCACACATTTCACGCACTGAGCTGTAGCAGACATGGACGGTCAGTCAGAGAATTTACCACATTCAGTCCAAGACCTCAATACCTAGTAAATCCTCCTCACAGGTACTCGGCACAAGCTGTGAAATCGAAAGAAAAATGACATTTGACAGCATTTTTGAATCGATGCTGAAGTGCCCCCATAATGGTATTTTAATATTAACAAGGTACACAACTCGCTTTTCGAAAACGATAGCATTCACCTTCGTTATACCCCCCCCCCCCCCCCCCCCCCCGCCCCTCAAATTTGATTCACATAACTTATCCAGCAGTACCCAGTGTCAGTGGAAGGGGGAATGAATAAGTTTTACAATGGTGTATTACACGACCGTTGGGTGTTCTTGGGTTGCTCGTGATAAGTGGGAGAAGTCGCAGAAAAGGCCACAGAAAAACATTTAGTTGGACAAGATAGTGTACAGGGGAAAGTGGGTTACGAGCGACAACTACCCGATTTATTATAAATAATTCTAGGTCCCATTGTCTATGGAGGGCAGATTCAAACATTAACCTTATACCTTTTCAATTACTAATCTCGGATCCACATTTATTCATTTCCGGCGATCACATGCAGCAGCTGACCAATTTATGAGGCACTTTGATGGCGGTAACGTAATGCTGTGGTTCGGTTGAAACAATCCTGGTTAGCAGTTGTCGCCCTTAGACGACCTGGCCGACGTCTGTCACCAACATTGCCTGACGGTAGTGACCACAACCTGCTCATTACCGATTGAGTAACGTTGAGAATTTGAGACACTGCAGTCTGTCTATTGCCAGCTTCCAACATGCCACCGCGTGTAAACGTGTCAGTCTTCGCATACCTCAAAAGTTACATTTCGACCAGAAACTTTGAATGAATGAGTTTATACCAAGAAAAGAACGATAACCGGATAAAACCTCCGAAAAAGCCCGTCCAGTAGAAATGAAAATTCCAAAACGTACTCCACAGACATTAACGCGGCGCGCGTGCGAAAAACCTGCACGAAGTTTTCGTGGACTGGTGACATTCATAATCCACACTAAACTTGGTAACATATTCATGTGTCCAATCGCGCATATCCAATACCATTTTCCGAAAATATCAACATCAGTTTGGATATCCCCTAATTTTTTGAATAGTATATTATATGTGACGTGAAACGAAAGGACGTTGTTGTCGGCAGTCTTGACAGTAGAGTAACCCCCCCCCCCCCCCCACACACACACATATGCACCTACACTCTTCAACAGCATTCGCCGTGCGCGTGTTCACCACCTCTTCTTATTGGTACAACACATCCTTATTGAAGCAGCCGATCGGATGAGGTACTCTGGTACATACTAGTTATGTTAATGTAAAGCTAGTCTGCGTGTTTCATTTCAGTCTCTTTTTACACATGGTGCGAGTTTATATGGCATCAAATATCCATGAAATGTAAATACTGGTTCAACATATTAAAACAAGAGGCCGGCATCGCGAAGCGAAGCCAATCCCCGTATCCCCAATTGGGGTGGGGTGGGGGGGTAGGTGGGTTCTTTCTGCATAAAATCACTCTAAATCTGGCTTAAAACATTTTGGAGCCAAAAAAAAAATGGCCTAACTGACCCCCCTCCCCCCCCCCCCCTCTCCGGAGGAGCATAAGAGTCAAATTATTTGGGGTGCATAAATCACTTGAAATCCTTCAAAATGCACTTGGAAACAAGAATGTGTTTACGCTCACCTGACCCCAGGGGTAGGGAGGAAAGGTAGGTGGGTGGGTTGAGGGTCAATTTTAATTTATTATTTTTTGCATTCTGGCACAACGCATCTTGCAACGAAAAAAATAAAACAAAGTTCTGACGGATGGGCACACGCAGGAACGGACGGACGGACAGACAGACAGACGGAGACGAACCGACGAAGGTCCCCTCCCTTCCGGAATGGGGAGGGGGGGGGGGGAATAAATATACCAAAAAATAGAAATTCGGTTACTAATGGTTAAGTTATTCCATAAACAAGCATTACACGATTTTTTAAACAAAGGGCAATAACTCCCATAATTTCCAGCTGATATTGATCGTCATCGACTGGACGTGGACATTGTTGCAACAGAGACATGCACTAAAAAGAACTGAAATCCGTTAACTGTTGTTCAAGTTATGAGATAAACAAGTTTTACTGGATATTTTTATAACGAAGGCCCATAACTCCCACAATTTTCAAGAGATATAGGTGGTCATCGAACTTCGCGTAGACATTGTTGCTATAGAGACATATACAAAAAAGGAATTAAATCCGTTAACTATTGTTCAAGTTGTGCCAAAAAAGGTTTCACATGAACGATATTTTTAAACAAAGGGCAATAACTCCCATAATTTTCATCTGATGTTGGCGACCATCGAATTTGATGTTGACATTGTTGCAAAAGAGACAAATACCACAAAGAACAGAAATCCGTTAATATTATTCAAGTCATGCCATACACAAGTTTTACAAAATATTTTTATATCAAAGGGCCATAACTCCCATAATTTTGGTGGACATCGAACTTGGCGTAAACATTGTTACTATAGAGACATACACCAAAAAGAAATGAAGTCCGTTAACTATTGTTCAAGTTAAGTCATAAACAAAGTTCGGACGAAGAGACGGACGGGCGTAGGTCTTTACATTGATTGATTGATTTTATTTAGCAGTATACAAGTACAAATACAAACAGTAGTCGTCGTGCCAGCAATAGTAATCAAAATAAATAATGGATAATAAATGACTAAATACATACAACTAAGAAACATTGCACATAAGATAGGCTATGTGATGGTCGAGGTATATGGTTTCAGACCGAGACATTGGATGTGTGAGTCGCGACGATGACACCTCGGCACTATCCCGACGTTCGCCTAATATTTTAACACAATACTCTACACCACGTGCAGTTCCGGAATAGCTTAATGGGTTGGGTGTACATACCGAGGTAACGAGGAAAATTACTCGGAAGTTTAGGGGATCTGGGTATGTCAGAGCTTTCCTAAACGATGGCGCCAAGCCGGGAGATGTTTGGCGGGTGGGAACGCATATCCTTTCAAAATTGGTATTCCACTTGAGGGTACTACCCCCATTTGTGATTTGAAAATGTCGATAACATGAGGCGACGTTACTTGTCCCAATACATCGTACTCTCTGTGGCTTAGCCACAGAGAGTGCGATGTACCGAGGTAAGTTGTTTGAAAACATAAATGTCCTTGTTGGCCAAAAGTTTCTGCCTAGGTACCCCAGTTGTGATTTGAAATTGTCGATAATATGAGGAGACGTTACTTGTCCCAATACATCGTACTCTCTGTGGCTTAGCCACAGAGAGTGCGATGTACCGAGGTAAGTTGTTTGAAAACATAAATGTTCTTGTTGGCCAAAAGTTTCTGCCTAGGTAGTGCACTACTTTACGTTTTATAGCCTCTGGTTAGTTACATGGTCCTGTAAACACACCGGATATCCCGGCAACTCGGCCTGCTGGAAGATAAGTCGGCCTTTTTCGTAGTTTCGCGCGCGCGTTAGATACATGTTTGTTTAAAAGTTATTTGACGGAGAAAATGGCGGAAGAGAGTGAAGAAAACGGACGTTCTGGGTCGGTAAGTGTTCATCCTACGTAAATATTTTCATGTTCACCCCTAATTTATTGAGTCAAGGGAATAATCTCCGCGAGAATCTCTGACTGTTCATTTTTTATCCACGAATTTCCGTTTCAACTGGCATATTTGTCCAAAAAATAATTAGTAAACCGCCATCAACTAATACCCCCTTCAATGTCTGGCATCTACGGGACACTTTCATGACCTCGAAACGTTTAAAATTTCAATCTTGAATCTTCAATTCTGAATTTTTCATAAGATGGGTATTGAGAAGGATAAGTCTGCCTGGTTGGAAAATCTTAAATTGGATAGATCAGGCCGACCAATCATTCCTCCCCAGGACGTCTTATCTTTATCAACTGACATATCGTTATGAAAAATGCATATTTAGGGGTATTGCTTTCAAACATTGAACGGTTTTCTGGTATGAAAGGGGCGAAAAGATGTTAAATATTGGTAGGAACAGTGATAACTGAAGGTGTGATGAATATTTGTAGCAAAATATGCCAGTTGAAATTGAAATTTGGCGATAAAATTTAGAAAATCAGATTTCAAGTAAAGATTATTCCACTTCAATTACATTTTGCAACGTAAAAAGGAACAGGCATGGAAAATAAACACTTACCGACTCAAAACGCCCGTTTTCCTCCTTCTCTTTTGCTATTTTCTCCATGAAATTGCCTTTGAACAGACATGTATCTAAACGCGCGCGAGAATCCGCGTAAAAGGCCGACTTATCTTCTGACAGGCCGAGTTGTCGGGATATCCGGTGTGGTAATACAGGCTCTATATATTTACATCAAGCTAATCCCTGTTTAATTTCTGCCAGAATCACACATTAACAGAATCAGGTTAGATATATAGCCTCGGGTATAAAAAAAAGTATCAAAGTGCCTAGGCGTTTCACAGAAACAAGTTGCATTGTCCTGGTATTACAGGCTCTATATGTTACACTGAGCTTATCTCTGTTTAATTTCTGCCAGAATCACATACGAACGTAATTAGGTTACATTATACATGTGTAGGTATAATATTCATTACATGCCTGTTCTTTGTAATCCCCATCTACAGCATCACTGAACCACGCGGAAAATGAAAATCTGTTCCGCACATAAAAGCGGAACTGAAATCGTTCGGTTGACGGACTATTTTGAAATAGAAGCGAATTTCACTGGAACTTTCTACAAATCGTGCAACGCAATTACAATTTGAATCACTATTTATTTATTATTTATTTGTTGGTGTTTATAAAGTCGCAGACTTACGCATAATGGCTAATCATGACCGTGACAGTTTTACGGGTGGAGGAAGCCGGAGTACCCGGAGAGAACCACCGACCAACGACGAGCACCTGCCAGCTTCCCAACATCTTAACTCCGCACTGCAGCACAGGCAGGGTTAGATTGGTTAAAGACATGCGTACCATCGACGTGCAATACGCCTTGGTACACAGCATCATCGTGCCCCCATGTGTACAACGGGGGTTAAGTGCCTTGCCCAAGGACACAGCGCGGGAGTCCGAATCGGTCGCTCAGACGATCACCCATCCGAGGACTAACCGGGCTCGACGTTGCTGAATTTGAATCACTGGTGATGGCTGAAAGTCGTCCCCTGAGTTCAAATGTGCTCTATGTGCCAGTAGGCACACCGAAGACATTGGAACTCAGAGGACGAAATAATAGTAACATGGGTTTCCCTCGCAAATTTAGTTGGCGATAAAATATGTTCTTTTAGTTGATAGTTGACAAATGAATTGCTGAGTGTCCTTCTAATAATTGTTTTTATAGTCGTGAAGGCGTGTAATAAACACAGAACGACACACGCATGTGAATGGGTTAATCGACATGACACTTGTGCCATTGCGGAAGGATCAAACTCTAGGCCTGCTACCTCTCGTTTTATCCTTCCGCGCTTGCACTCGTGCCATATCGATTAATCCATCCACACGCGTGTGTCGCTCTGTGTATTTATCTGGTAAATAAATATATTAACTTTTTCGATCTATTTTCTATGTAATTTTTCACATAAAATACTGCAAAGTGCTTATATTATAGATCCGAAATTTCAAATATTTTCCCTGAACGCCATTTGATACTCATTTTTCACAAATTTCCAGAGATTGTCGAGCACCACTTTGCGCACCTCCCCAACAAAATTCTTGGCCACGCGTCTGAAATGCTAATCCTTACAACCAGAAAAAGTAAGTTTGTCTTGACAATCCCCGACAAATTTGTAAAATAGGCCTATACTTGAAAATAATTAAAAAGTGCTAGAATGCATAGTCCTCACCTGAAAAGGCTCACAGAAAAAAAACTTTCCTTGACACAAGCATTTTCACTCTATAATTGACTATGCACTGTAAAATGTGAATATTTTGACTGAAAAAAAACATTTCACATAAAATCTGTACATCCAGTCGGGTTAACAAGTAAAGAGGTCCTTCCAGTAAAAAAAATCACGGTAATGAGAAGTAAAGGCACCACAATGTACATAAAAGCTTACTTAAACGCTAATTCTTACAATTAGAAAATAATTAATGTTTTACTTCAAAATCTCCTTCAAATTCATGAAATATGCAGAAGATAAGTTTAAATATTAATACAATGGTCTTCATTAACCCACGTCTGTAAAATAAATGACCTGGAGAGACACATAGAGACAAAACTCATCTTAACGCAAAGTTTTACAACCTAAAATTGACCAAGTCCCAGAAAAAAACATTGGAATCTCGGGGGGGGGGGGGGGGGGGGGGGGCACCAACAATTTGTGAGACATGTGTGTGTGTGCGGGGGGCAGGGCTTAAAATTCGTCTAGCATCACGCGAATCTAACATGATTCTCGCGATATATTTTCACGTGAATCCATTTAAACCATGATATGAAATCCCCCGTGGGAACCCGGGAAGTAAAGCCAATGATTGAGGGGAAATCCTCTAAAATGTGCAACATGGTGTATAAATGATTTACAACCCTTGACTTTATATCCATGTTGCGATCATGACTAGCCATTGTGCATAAATATGTGACCTTAAACACCCTTAAATAAATAAATAATGATATGAAATTCTGCAAAAACTAGCTGAATGTTGCTGGTGAGATCACAAAATAAGTTGTCAAAATTTTCACCCATGATTTACCACATGCTTCACATTTTCTTGAGTTTGGGATCAAATCAAGTCATGGCTGCTACAGCAGTCATGACTTGATTTGATACCAAACTCAAGAAATGTGAATAGACAGTTTTTCATAATTATATATTTTATGATAACCCAGGTCAGAACTTCATCATGAATCAATGACATCACACATAAAGTGAATCCAAGCAGTAAATTGACGCGAATCCACTTGGATTCACGTCAGTGTAGTTTGCCAGAATCATTACGAGAATCGATTCGTGGATTCGCGTGTAATTTTAAGCCCTGCGGCGAGAGGGGGTGGGGGTGGGGGGTGTTGAGGGTCTCATGGCTGTGTTAAAACGTGCCTTCTCAAATTATGCAACTTTTCATAATTTTCTGCAATATATCATTATTTCTATCCCAAACCGCTGAGATAATGTTGTAAATCAACCCTAATAGGTTAACTGCAACACAAGAAGCTTTTATAAGTGTTAATATGAGGTGAAATCTGTGCAAATGTCACAAATAATACATGTTGGTGGAAGGGCGGGTGTCTGGTTCTCTGTGTAGAATATATGCCGGATAACTGTTTTTTGAAAAATGCTTTATAATGCACCAGATACAACAGGTGTAACACGTGTTAAAAATATCATGAAATAAAACTTATTTTCAGACTAGGATATAATGCACAGATCTTGTGCACAATATTGACAATACATGTAACCATGCTACTGAGCCATGGTCATCGAAGTGATTTCAGTGTCCTGTGTTCGTCTGGCTGTACTAAATTAAAATCATATTATAGAACAGCATGCTAATAAACCTCAAAACTTGTCACGGATGCAGTGGTGAATACTACATATGCAATGCATTGTGAAAATATAGACGGCACCAGCACACAGTCATTGGTACCGGGAGATAATATAGCCCCATGTTATATACAGAAAAGACTATATATTACGGAACTATATCATCTTCAGATACCAATCACTGTATAACAGCATGTCGCATTGTCTGCGATAAAGCAGGATAAAGCAGAGTTTACAAATAAGTCAGCTGATTAAACCTAATTAAAACTCAGTGTCCAACTCACTATTACAGATATGCCTAACATCACATTAGATATACTGATGATTAACAAGGTTAATACTTATGGAAACAATCATGCAGACTCCTGCTAGAATCGAGTAAATGAAAGTGCCAATGACACTGTAGCTCAACTTGTGTAATGTAGGTAATGACCTGATAACAAAGGTACATATAAAGTATTGTAATGGTCTGTACATAAATGCTGGCCGTAGCCTGTAACAAATGTATATGTAAAGAATTGAAGTTGTAGCAGCTATTAGAAAGGCCAAGAATTCATACCTCTTAAAAGTCCAATCCTCACTAGGTAGTCACGAAACATTGTCGTCGCAGTGGTGGAAAACTCTGAAATCTTACATAAGTAATAAAATACCAGGAATCCCCTCTATTACCCATTTAAACAATATCTACTCATCTAACACAGAGAAAGTGGGAGTGTTTAATGAATATTTCTGTTCGATATCGACGATTGATGATACTAACGCTTCCATCCCAGGCCCAACTCCCACCCCTTTACAAACTATTGACACCATTACCCTCCAATGCAGCGAAGTATATGAAGCAATGGAATCTATTGAACCTTCCAAGGCACGTGGCCCGGATCTCGTAAGTCCTCGACTGCTAAAAGAATGTAAATTGTCTCTGCGAACCACTCTTGATCTTGTTTAATATTCTTCTTGACAACTCCTGTTTTCCTTCCGTGTGGAAAAGGGCCAATATTACACCTGTTTAAAAAAAATAGGCCGATGAAATCGTAGAAAGCTGTATGACGGAGGGCCACCACGAATGCCGACATTATGTACACCATACAAGGTATGGGTACATATAGAAATGGATTTGAGGAGTGTCTAATTTGATGGATAAAGGGTTAATATCTCCGGAGTAAATTATCAGATTTACATAAAAAACTATACAGCACAGCACATCAGTAACCTGAATAAATATATAAAGTAACATGACAATCGGATTGATATTTTTTGAGTTATCTCATGCCAAAGGGATTGGAGGAATTTTCAATTTGAAGGATAAAGGGGGTTAATATCTCTGGATCAAATTATCAGATTTACACCAAAAACTATACAGCTCAGCACATCAGTGACCTGAACACAATTATAAAGTAACTTGACAATCCAGGCAATATTTTTCAAGTTATCAAATGCCAAAGGGATTGGAGGAATTTTCAATTTGAAGGATAAAGGGTTAATATCTCAGGATCAAAATAACAGATTTACACCAAAAACTATACAGCGCGGTACATCAGTAACCTGAACACACATATAAAGTAACTTGACAATCCAAGCAATATTTTTCAAGTTATCGAATGCCAAAGGGATTGGAGGTATTTTCAGTTTGAAGGATAAAGGGTCAATATCTCAGGATTAAATTATCAGATTTTCACCAAAAACTATACAGCTCGGCACATCAGTAACCTGAACACAAATATAAAGTAACTTGACAATCCAAGTAATATTTTTCAAGTTATCGAATACCAAAGGGATTGGAGGAATTTTCAATTTGAAGGATAAAGGGTTAATATCTCAGGATCAAAATAAGAGATTTACACCAAAAACTATACAGCTCTGCACATCAGTAACCTGAACACAAATATAAAGTAACCTGACAATCCATGTAATATTTTTCAAGTTATCGAATGCCAAAGGGATTGGAGAAATTTTCAATTTGAAGGATAAAGGGTTAATATCTCGGGATCAAATCATCAGATTTACACCAAAAACTACACAGCTCGGCACATCAGTAACCTGAATACAAATATAAAGTAACTGGATAATCCAAGCAATATTTTTCAAGTTATCGAATGCCAAGGGATTGGGGGAATTTTCAATTTGAAGGATAAAGGGTTAATATCTCAGGATCAAATTATCCGATTTTCACCAAAAATTATACAGCTCGGCACATCAGTAACCCGAACACAAATATAAAGTAATTTGACAATCCAAGCAATTTTGTTCAAGTTATCGAATGCCAAAGGGATTGGAGGAATTTTCAATTTGAAGGATAAAGGGTTAATATCGTAGGATTAAATTATCAGATTTACACCAAAAACTATACAGCTCGGCACATCGGTAACCTGAACACAAATATAAAGTAACTTGACAATCCAAGCAACATTTTCCAAGTTATTGAATGCCAAAGGGATTGGAGAAATTTTCAATTTGAAGGATAAAGGGTTAATATCTCAGGATCAAATTATCCGATTTACACCAAAAACTATACAGCTCGGCACATCAGTAACCTGAACACAAATATAAAGTAACTTGACAATCTAAGCAATATTTTTCAAGTTATCGAATGCCAAAGAAATGGATACGGACGCCGGACAGACAGACGGACGGACGGACGGACAAAGGATGGACGAACGACGGATGGTCACCCCAGATGCAGGAATTATGTGTACCATACATAGTATGGGTACACATAAAAAGCCATCAAATTTGGAAACGAACTATTGCCTAATTTCCCTGATTAGTTGTGTTGGCAAGATATTTGAGAAATGTAGATTTAGACGACTATGGCAATTCCTTAAGAAAACAATATCTTAAGTATGTTCCAGTCAGACTTCACTCCTGGCGACTCGACTGTCCTCCGGCTTTCTGATTTATATGATGAATTTTGTCGAGCTATAGACGAAGGAAGAGAAGTTAGGGTGGTATTCTGTGATATCACTATAGCTTTCGACAAGGTTTGGCACGCTGATCTCATTCACAAGCTCGAGCAAATCGGAATTTCGGGTGACCTTCTGCTGTTTTTAAAATCTTATCTCTCGGGCAGGTCCCCGCGAGTCGTCATAGGCTCTGAATCATCCGCCTGGAAATCCATTAACTCAGGTGTTCCGCAAGGTTCCATACTTGGTCCTTTATTATTTCTTATATACATCAATGATATTACCGAAAATTTACTTAGCTCGATACGTCTCTTTGCGGATGACACATCATTATATCTTATAATCGAAAACCCTGACCAAGCTTCGAACTTGATGAACAATGATTTAGCATCAACAGAATATTGGGCTAAAACATGGTAAGTCGAATTCAATCCCCAGAAAACTGAAAGTATGCTGATATCACTCAAACTTAATCCTACGGTACAACCTCCATTGGTTTTCGTTGGTACACAGATTCCAGAGATTAGCAACCATAAACACTTAGGGGTAATCTTAAATAATACTGGTACATGGAATGACCACATTGATCACATTTGTAGTAAAGCACGGGCACGCTTAGATTTATTGCGTAAACATAAATTTACTTAAATCGCATGGTTCTCGAAAAAATCTACTTTGCATTTATCAGGCCTCTCCTAGAATATGCGGATACCGTATGGGACAACTGCTCATCAGGCAGAGGATCTGGATACAATACAGAGAGCCGCGGCAAGGATCATAACAGGCGCAACCGTAAGTGCGAGCAAGGCTCTGCTCTATTCTGAGACCTGCTGGGATCCTCTCCAAGAAAGGCGCCGTAAACATAAATTAGTTCAATTTTTCAAAATGTACCACCGAATTACTCCCCCATACATTGCTAATAAAGTCCCGCCGGCCGTCTTGATGACTAACATACGACACAATCTTCGATCCTGCCAGAACCATCGAGTTCCATTTTGTCGAAGAAATTTGCACCAGTGCTCGTTTATTCCCAACGTTACCAAACAATGGAACAGCTTACCTCAGTCAGTCCGAGAGAATTCTTGAATTAGTATCTTCAAAAATTTTATTAATAAAGGCAACTGGCTACCACCAACATTTTTCAGTGGCAATAAATCTCGTATAGCTCAAATATATCATTGTAGGTTGCGACTGCGTTGCAGTAATCTTAACGCCCACTTATTTGACAACCATTTATGACTTCCCCCCTTTTGTCGGTGTGGAGAACTTGAGACATCAGAACATTTTCTCTTATATTGCCCCATTTACTCAAATGCTCGTATTAATACAATCAATGCTTTGCGTTTTAACATCGATCTCTCCACACTTTTGTTTGGTTCTGAATTTCTGAACCATGCCGAGAACCGTCATACTTTTGAAGTTGTACAAACTTTTATCATGGCAAGTGGACGTTTTGGGTAGTACAACGCTCTTGTAACTGACAGTAAAAGCCACCTCATACTCGTACATGTTTCTACTCAAACATATTTCTATATTCTATATGTCCCCCACTCAGCAAAGTGTTCAAGATGTTTTATTGATAACTGCATTGTCTTAATTATCCTATTCTCAAGATGGCTGTTCATAACTCCCCACCCCCTTCCCATGCCCCAACCAGTTCCTTTTCCTTGCTGTTTTCATTCTTTTTCCAACATTTATTTTGATTCAGGGACGTAGGATCCTAACATCTCACAACTCTAAGTGTCGCCTTCGTAGACTTGGTATCTAAAATCCCAAAAGTAATATTGATTATACAGTCAATCCACTGTTTGTGCTCCCGTTTTTCCCCGTGTTTCACCAGTGGCAACTTTCCTTTTTTGAACCTCTAAACGTGTATGGGTTCGACCTATCTCGTCCAAGCTCCTAAGACACAGCTCAGCTCCTTCTCTTGATATGTGCCATGTACAAGCAGTAATTTATTCTTCTCACCCAACTAAAGAAAATACAAAGTTTATTTGTAAATGTCCCAAGTCCGTGCCGACATGTACTCCTCTTTTACTTCCCCATTATTTGAACGTAAGGGTAATCCTATTTATTGAACTCATCTCCCTACTGATCAAGCGTCATTTGTGTCCTACGTCCCCGGGTTTCTCATTTTTCTTGATTATCTCAATTTTGTTCTCTTAGTTTAAAGATTCCTAACAATATCTGAAAATTGACAAAAGCCTCCCATTGGAGCAAATCATCTATTTTATAAGGGAGACTACTATTAAAAACTTCAAGCTTACTGTCGAATCCCTTCCTTACATTTTGTGCCTCTCCTCTAGTTTCTGTTATATTGTGTACAATTATTTAGTTTTTATTATCTGATATTCATAGTGCAAGTTATTTGATATGTATACATGTAACGAGATTTTTCTTTGAAATAAAAATATTGTTTAAACTAAAGTATTGTAAAGGTGGGCGACAGTTAGATGCTAAACTAGAAAAGAAATCTTTGAGTCCCAGAGTGGGTCTGACTGAACCCAAAAATATTTGTTCTCATGGCACAGTGATAACAAAGACACCCAAAACACTCGTTCCTGTCCCAAGGTGATAACAAATGTACACAAGAAGTTTCGTGAAGATCGGTTCATAAGTACAAACTCTAGCCCGAGCCGTATTGACATGTGCACTTACTGTGTATAAGTAGCACTGAATAAATCAAAGTTAATCTAATTTGCATAATTTATGCACGAGAAAAAAACACGTATTATATATGATGTATTCCATGTTACTACACATTCATACAAAAATTTATTCAAATCAGAACTTTCACACAGAAGTTCTGTACAAAAAAAATTATTGCACTAATTTTGGTACAAAATGGCTGCTGGTGGCCATCTTCAATTTCGGACAGCACCCAAAAACACTCGTTCTCGTCTCCCGGTAATAACAAAGGTACCCAAGAAGTTTCGTAAAGACCGATTCATATAGAAGTTGTGTACAAAAAACTGATTGGACCTAATTTCGGTACAAAATGGCCACTGGCAGCCATCTTGAATTTTGGACCGCACCCAGAAACACTCGTTCTCATCCCATGGTGATAGCTAAGGTACCTAAGACGTTTCGTGAAGATCGGTTCATAAATACAGCCTCTAGCCCGAGCCATATTGACATGTGCACTTACTGTAAGTAGCACTGAAAAAATCAAAGTTCATCTAATTTGCAGAATTTCTGCACGGAAAAAAAACCCCGTATTATATGTGATGTATTCCATGTTACTAAACATTCAGACAAAAATTTATTCGAATCAGAACTTTCATACAGAAGTTCTGTACAAAAAAACTGATTGCACTAACTAAAGTACAAAATGGCTGCTGGTGGCCATCTTGAATTTTGGACCGCACCCAGAAATACTCGTTCTCGTCCCACGGTGATAACAAACGTACTCAAGAAGTTCCGTAAAGATCGGTTCATAAATACGGCCTCTAGCCCGAGCCGTATTGAATTGTTGGCGGACAGACGGACAGGCGACCTCTTACTTACGTCAAAGTTGAGCTAAAAATAAACTAGAGTGATGTCACGCATGCAGCCCGACTGTCCCAGCAATGGCAATGCTTAGGCACAATGGATTTTTAACCACAAACTTTTAAGCAAAAATATAAAAATGCATTTTTGACGAACGAAAAAAAAATGCCTAATTGGCGCCCCGGGAGAGGTGGGGGTGGGGGTGGGGGGGGGGTGGGGGTGGTTACGTGAGTTTAAAAAAGTTCTGCATGAAGTGACTGTAAATAGTCAAAAATGCATATTGGAGGAAAGAAAGAAAAAAAATGCCTAATTGGCGGGGGCTGGGCAAGGCAATAACTTCAACAATTTTCATTGGATGATTGTGATCATCAAACTTGACCTAGAGGCATGTACTGAAAAGAATTGAAATCTGTTAACTTTTGTTTAAGTTGTGGCATAAAGAAAGTTCGGACAGACAGGTGGACTGATGAATGGATGGATGAACTGAAGGACAGACTGACAAATAGACGAACAAAGCGAGCTCTGTGCTATATCCCTCTCTTGTGGTAGGGATAATGAAAGTGTCAATGACACTGTAGCTTAACTTGTGTATGTGTTGTGTTTGATGAAAAGGATAATGTTCAATGTTTATGAAAGGATTATGAAATAAGACAAGAATTGTGATAATTGAGAATATGTTAATTTCTGTTCCCTGTATGCTATGTTTTTAATAAAAATAATATGAGGTGTACGCGGTACTAAAGAGCTGAGGGGTGGGTTAATATGACCTCACAGTTAATGTATGTGGCCCTCATAGTTAACGCATGTCAATGAAAGTTACCAAGTTGCAGTAAAATTATTTCAAAATGAGTCATCCTATCACGTTACATTGAAATCCCTTCATAAATGTGGCCTGTAGACTGTGCTAAAGGTTTTCAGGCTTCAGGCCTGTATAGCCATGACGGTAGACCGATTGCAAGTAAAAGGGAACGTCCTCATCTCTACATTATACTGAGTCATTCTTTTAAGTTACAATGAAATCCCTTCACAAATACGACCTGCAGTCTGTACTAAATTTTGGGGGATTTTGGGCTCGGGAAGCCATCATGGTTGAATGATCGCGACCAAAGGTAGGCGTTGTCATCTGAGCATAATCTGGAGTGATCCTACGAAGTTACAATGAAACCCCTTCATATATATGACCTGTAGACTGTGCTCAAGTTTTTGGGGCTTCGAGCCCCTGGAGCAATCACCGTTGACCAAACACGACCAAAAGGGGATGTACTCATCTAGGCATTATATGGAGTCAACCTAACAAGTTACAATGAAATCCTTTCTTAAATATGACCTACAGACTGTGCTAAAGGTTTTGGGGTTTTGGGCCTGGGCAGGCATCAAGGCTAAATGATCGCGGCCAAAAGGGGGTGTTCTCATCTAGACATTATTTGGAGTCATCCTGCCAAGTTACATTGAAATCCCTTCATAAATATGACCTATGGACGATGATTAAGGTTTTCAGGCTTCGGGCCCCTGTAGCCATCACATTTGCCCAATCGTGTCCAAAAGGAGACGATTTTATCTAGACATTATATGATGTCAACCTACCAAGGTTTTCGGGCTCGGGCAGCCATAATGGTTGAATGATCGCAACCAAAAGGGGACATTCTCATCTGGGCATCATCTGGAGTGATCCCACGAAGTTACAATGAAATCCCTTCATAAATATGACCTGTAGACTGTGTTCAATATTTGCGTGCGTGCTTCGGGTGCCTGTAGCCATCACAGTTGACCAACAACGATCAAAAAGGGAGGTCATCATCTAGGCATTATATGGAGTGAACCTAACAAGTTACAATGAAATCCTTCCATAAATATGACCCGTAGACTGCGCTAAAGGTTTTTGGGCTTCGGGCCCCTGTAGCCGCCACAGTTGCCCAATCACGTCCAAAAGGGGACTTTCTCATCTAAATATTATATGAAGTCAACCTATCAAGTTAAAATGAAATCCCTCCATAAATATGACCTGTAGACTGTGCTAAAGGTTTTCGGGTTTTGGGTTCGGGCAGTCGTCGCGGTTGATAGATCGCGCCCAAATGGGGAAATTCTCATCTAGACATCATACGGAGTCATCCTACCAAGTTACAATGAAATCCCTCCATATTAAACATGACCTGCATTCTGTGCTAAAAGTTTTGGGGTTTCGGGTTTGGGCAGCCATTACGGTTGACAGATCATGCCCAAAAGGGGACGTTCTCATCTAGGCATTGTACAGAGGCATCCTACCGAGTTACAATGAAATCCCTTCATAAATACGACCTGTAGACTGTGCTAATGGTTTTCGGGTTTTGGGCTCGGAGCCTCGGGCAGCCATACCGGTTGACCGATCACGGACAAAATGGGACGTTCTCATGTAGACATGACCTAAAACCTGCATATGAAATTTCGTGACGATCAGACAAGAACTACCGGGTGTAGCCTGTACTTGAAGGTTGAATAAAAAACTTTAACCACAAACTTTAACCAAAACTCCAAATGTCAACTAAACAGGAAAAAAACCCACTTGAACCTTCAGTAAAAAACTTTAACCATAAACTTTAACCAAAACTCTAAAAGTTAAAAGACGGACAGACGGACGGACAAAAGTCATTACTATAGCCTTCAGTGTAAACAGTCGGGCTAATAAATGGATCAGAATGAAATGAATTTTTTGTCATTTTAGCTTTGAATTATTCCTCTTATTTTCTTTATTGGATCGACAAAATGGATTAGAATTGCAAATAAGTGTATTTCTAGTTCATTTTGTGGAGTGGAGTGATTTACGTTGCTTTGTAGCTGATTTTTTTAAGTATTTCCAATCCGCTATTCTGTGATTTTTCAAGACTCAAGCTAATCAATAAAAAGGCGAATTGTATTGAGTAATATTCACCATTATTAAAACATGAGCCAGGGTCAAAACAGATGTCAGAGCATCAACAAAACTAAGAAAAATGCACCAAGTCAGACTACTCCTTTAGGTGTGAAAAGAGGGTCTGAGAACATATCACCACTCGAGGCCAGAGCGTCTAAGAACTCAACCGAAACGTCTATTAGCAAATCGAACTTGGCCAGTGACAATGGGGTGGAAGAGAGTAGTGTTCAGTCTGAGTCCTGCCCTGACACAACAAAGGGTTCAAAAATAAATTTGTCTGAAGTAATGATGACGACAATAAAAAAACAGCCCTTCTTGGAGAAACTCGGATCGAAGCTCATTGCGTCTGCCAACATCGCAAACGAGGATAAACTGGAAACACTTTACCAGCGCCTGCAGCAGGAATTTTGTTTTCAGATAGCAGAAGTTGTTCACTCAACCATCCCTAAGGCAGTGGAGAATGGACTGGAAACTGTCATGAAGAGTCAAATAGAGCCCCTGAAACAAGAGATAACTGCACTGAAAGACGAGAATGCGGAGATGAAGGAGAATTTAGCACAGGTTAGAGTTAAGCTTGCTCAGGTTGAAGATCACTGCGAGAATCAGTTTGACGAGCAAGAACAGTACAACAGAAGGGATTGCCTTGTGTCCCGCAATGTACCGGTCAAAACAGATCACGCGAGGGAAGTCAATAAGATTAATTTAAACAATATTTATTTGAATAGAAAATGCTGTGTTACATGCAAACAATAAATAACACACATATTCAAAGAACAAAGGTAATGTACAGCACAGAACACAACAATACATAACTTGAGAGGTTGTTTGATAGTGGATTCGACAGAAAGCTTCGAGCTTATATTAGTCGGCTCCCCAGATTCAAACACTTACGCTGTATTCTACGTGGCGGTGGTTGGCTGTGTGTTTCGTCACCCAAAGACCCAGTATTCAGTGCCCGAAATTTTTAGAACCACTAACATTCCATCACCGGCTGCAGTCATCCACAAACAGGTTTCAGTCCGTCCTAAGTCAAAACCAACATAATGGCCAAACAGCAGCCGGCGAGGAATGTTGGGATTGGCTAGTAGGTCCTCGGTCCCGAGGTGACGATAACTGTTGTTAGTTTAACAGTTCTGGTGAGAATTAAGGAAGAAGAAGAGAAGAGAGAAAGCAAGAAATAGTAGAAAGCAAAGTATATATACAAAAAGAAGACAGAAAATAGTGGGTAAGCCGACCTGAACACGTGTCCACGTAACTTGAAAAAATTGTTGAAACAGTGTCAGATGCGGCCAGTCATACCTAAATTGGGAAATAGACATATTACCTATGGGATAACCTAGAATATGCCCACTTTGATGCCCATCAATTAAAACGCTTACTCATTATAATAAAATCCTGAACTGAGTAGAACATAAGGCGGTTCTCGTTGCTACTTAGGGATTCTGATCCAAACAATAAGGATGACACATTTGTTACAAACGGGAGGAGACCAATCGTATTATTACGGATATCTGAAAATATTGGACACTCTAACAGAAAATGTCGAGGTGTCTCGCGCATCCCACACTGACAGAATGGATGAGGTGATAAGTGATTGTCTTGCAGACAGGAATTGAGACTACTGCAACTTAACCGAAGTCTACAGTGATGTATCTGTGCGACACGAGATTTGGCTCCACAGTAAAAAAGGTGGTGGACGGAGGTTCCCACCCTTTAAGAAGGTTTTAAAATTACTCAATGATGCGTTTTCTCGGACAGATAACGGCGACTTATTCCACTCATCTGTAGTGCTTGGGATAAATGAGGATTTAGAGTGAGTGTTCTGTTCGACAAAATGGTACTCGTTGGTTTTGGGCTGAACGGAGAGACGGGTCCGTACTCGAGATATGCGGGGGAACTTTATTGCTGATATAAGGGGGCATCATACGATGATACACTTTGAAAAACTGTATTAACTTCAGTTTTCGACGTCTCTCCTGCAGTGGGTCCCATTTAGTTTCTGCGTATAAAAGTGTCTTGCTAGCTTTGACCGTTGCCCCAGTGACAATTCGAGCAGCGGCGATCCGATTTTTTTTCAAATTCGGCCAATTTGATTGTTGAGCCGTTTCCCCAAACAGTATTAGCATATTCAAGGAGCGGTCTTATGAAGGCAAAGTATATTCTTTCCAGAATTTTACGGTCGAGTTTGAATTTGTGTTTTCGCAGCAAATCCAAACGGGGCCAGGCTTTGGAGCAAATATAGTTGGTGGTCATTCCGTGTACAGGAACTATTTAAAATCACTCCTAGATGTTTGTGAGTTTTGACTTCTGATATCTGTGTACCACCCAGAAAAAGTGGCGGATGTACATTGGGATCGTTCTTCCGTGAGACAAGCATGCTCTCAGTTTTGAGGGGGTTAAACTCAACCAACCATTTTTGGATCAGTGTTCTACTGTATCAAGGTCATTGTTTAATATATTTGACGCCAGTTTGGGGTTTTCAACTATAAGGTACAAGGAAGTGTCGTCGGCAAAAAAGGCGTATACTACAGAGTAAGTTGTCGGTTATATCGTTGATATAGATAAGAAACAATAGAGGACCCAATATTGATCCTTGTGGAACACCAGCACAGATGGGTCGCCACGACGACACCACGGAAGCTAGGACAACCCTCTGCGATCTACCGGATAAATATTATTTTATAAGTGACAACAAGTCGTCTGAAATACCAATTTGTTGTAGCTTATGAATCAAACCTGCATGCCAAACTTTATCGAAAACTTTGCTAACGTCACAGAAGACCACTCGGATCTCCTTGCCTTCATCAAGAGAATTCGTCGTATATGGAGTGTCATGTAAATAATGAATGTCAATGATAATGAATATAATAATAATGACTGACATATCTTAGAAGACATCAAGTCCGCAATGAACTTTATTATAGATCTCATAAATGTAACAATCTCAAACGCCGTTTCTCTGACATGGATCTTGAAATGTACAAATATCTAGAGTCATAAACTGATGAAACACATAACATACCATCCCCAATACTAAGTTGAACACAATTGAACAATAAAAAAAGGACTGTATCTATTATGTTAAAGATCTAACCTATTGACAGGTTTTACCACTCTACCCGATTTAGTTTTGTACAAACAGGAATGACCAAAATAGTCATTTTGGGAACTTCCAGTTTGTTGTGGATCAACAGCACTGTGATTCAAATCATTATTAAGTGACTGATTTTGGTGGTTATGAGTACTTGGAGTGACATTGTCTTCAAAATCACTCTCTGGACTTTCAGTAAGAACATGATCTCGATGAGAGCAGGGCACAAGATATTTTCTATTTCGCCGGACACTCCTGTTGTGTGTCTCAATTTGATATGACCTAGGTTCAGGGTGCTTTCTAGCAACTTTCCCATAAGTTTTGAGATCTTTAACCAAAACATTCGTTCCGTCTTGGATTTCCGACTGTGATTTTACTTTATGCCTCTTATCATAGTTGAACTTTGTTTGTTCCCAGGAGCTTCTTTCAAAGACTCTATGTTTATCAGGATCAGGTATTTTTGGCAATATCTGGGAAGGTGCTATTGGGACAGTAGTTCTGATCCGCCGACCAAATAGCAGCTCTGCAGGACTATAGCCATTACTTAAAGGTGTTGCTCGGTATACCATAAGGGCCAAATCTGGATCACTTGACTTTCTCAAAAGCCTTTTGACCGTTTTAACGGCACCTTCCGCCTCCCCGCTGGACTGACTATATTTTGGGTTGCTTGTAATGTAATTGAACCCATGCTGAGTTGAAAATTCTCTGAACTCAAAGCTTGAAAATTGTGGCCCATTATCTGAAATCAATACATCAGGAATGCCGTGCCTGGAAAAAATTGACTTTAGTTGTAAAATAATGTCAGAAGACCGTGTCAGATTATTCAGTCTTGAAATTTCAATATATCTCGAGTAGTAGTCTATCAAAACAAGGTAGTTACTATTTTGAAAACAAAATAAATCAGCAGCCAATCTCTGCCATGGGCGCTCAGGAAAATCTGAAGGGATCAAGGGTTCAACCACATCAGAAGCCTCATGGGTACATATATGACATTTATATACTAGATCAGATATTTGACTGCTGAGGCCTGTCCACCATACAGAACACTTGGCCCTCTCCCTGCATTTAACAATTCCCTGGTGCCCCTCATGTAACATGTCTAAAACCTCCAATCTGGACTCACTAGGCACAATTACCTTTGTCCCTCTCATCAAAAGAGATTTTGTGTAAGTAATTTCTGATCTGAATGGAAAATAAGCTTTCAAAGCACCAAACAATGTTGACTTTTCAGGCCAGCCATGTGATGAATAATTAATTAGTTTTTTGCATACAGGATCTTGCATCTGTAGTTTTTGCAGTTTTGCCAAATATGGTTGTGTAATTGGCAATTCAGCAACAACATAAGATACAAAGTTTTGGACTTCCTTTTCAAAATTTTTATTTTCCTTATCATGTGAGCTGTTTAAAATAGGAGCTCTGGATAAGGTATCAGGAATGATTAAGTTTTTTCCAGGAATGTGAGAGATATCAAAGCTAAACCTCATCAGACTGATTTTAAACCCTGTATCCTTGGAGGCAGCTCATTTAAATCCTTTTTCCCCAAAAGAGATACTAACGGTTTGTGGTCTGTTTCTATATGAAAGTTTGGTAGGCCAATAAGTAACTGGGAAAAAGATTCACATCCCCACACTACGCCCAAAGCTTCTCGCTCGATGGGAGCATAGTTTTGTTCAGCCTTAGATAGTGATCTTGAAGCACAAAAAACAAGTCTAACTATTGAAACTGTCGAAGGTCGACGACATGGATGCGGACTCAATGGCGGTCAACAAGGGCTACGTAGATTCTGCCGTGATACGATCACAAGAATACGTAGAATCGCTTGTGGACGATCTCTACCTGAACAAACAATCTGGCGGAACCATAATTATTGGCTAGAGTAACCGTGTCGTCGTCGGCGTAGTCGCTCCCATCTTCCTTGGTGAGACGTCCCTGCACCACTATGTAACTCTCGCTAGGATGGACGAATAGATCTTGAGTTTCGATGTTGATTCTTATCTCTCCCGCATTGTTCAAACTCGTTCCGGTTACCGGTTCGTAGTTGTGAACCTCATATTCTTGAATACTTTCATCTTTCACTATGCTTTGTGCTATATCTAGTATATTTGCCATTTTTAAAGGTTTTTTGTTTTTTTTTGTTTATTAATTAGCTTGCTTTTTTTATCTAAAAATAGTTTTAATTATTTTTTATTATTATTTTTCTCTCCTATATATATCTGTTAGTAAACAAGAAAATGTTAAAGAGAGTAAATAAAAGAAATTTGTTTTTCTTTATCAAAACTTTGTCTTCTGTAATTGTTGTTAGTAAAACTTTCCGATGATCTCTTCTCCATCCAAAGCTTCGATTTCGTAAGTCACCGGATCGGTGTGAAATATTTTGATTATCACGAAGATTTCCGAGGTCCATCGAGGAGTATAACCCTTTTCGAAGTGCTTCTTATAAGCGTAGATTCTTACTCGATCGCCGACCGCAAATTTCGGCGTTCTAGACTTCTTCCTGATCTTAGATCTCTCAGGATATAGATTCGCGTATACCCGTTTTTCGTTTCAAGGATCGCTAGCTTCCGCGGGAGTCATCTTGATCGATCTGTGTCACGTGTTGTTGTAATCTTTGACCAGACCGTTCAGAGCGTATATGTATTTCTTGGTCGAATTCGCCGTGAAGTATCTATGCATCTTTTCCTTCATCGTTCAATTCCAACGTTCCACCACGCTGGCTTTCTCTTCGTTTTCGATCGAGTAGAGGTCGACCAATCGATGAACGTGCTTGTTGTAGAATTCCTTTCCCTTATCCACCCACAATTTATTCGGTTTTTGAGAAGACGAGTCGAACACGCTCTTCAGAGCCTCGGCGATGCAAGGTCCCGATTTATTCTTCAAAGCTCTGATCCAACCGTATTTGGAAAACACGTCGATGACCGTCAATAGATATTTGACACCCTCGTTCCACCTCGAAAACAATCTCATGTCGACCAAGTCGGCAGACCAAATATCATCTAAACCCTTCACGAACACCCTTCTCTTTCGAAAATTTAAGCACGTTGGGTTTGTGTAACTCCTCGGCCAATTCGCTCGTCAATAATCGTTTCTTCTTCTTTTCAGATGCGCTTTTTTTTTTAACGCCCCATCCGAATCGACGTTTCGCACCGATCAGATTGCCGACCAGCGAACTATCTTCTCTCTCCTGGTCGGATTCGATATGCCTCTCAATTTCCCCAACATGTTTTTATCGCAGACATCGTTGCGAGTCTTGGTGTCGGGATGTCCGGCGTAGCACAGATCGTGATCATATGCGGCCGCGTCTACCCTATTCACAGGTTTGCTCCAAGATCTAGGAGTCAGATCAGCGTTGAGTCTCTTGTTTAATTTCGTTCCAGGTCCCGTGAAACTGTGACCAGGCAGATGCATTTCGAAAGGTAGATTATTGATCATTTTATTCACGATGCCTTTACCTTTGCTCACGTTCTTTTTTTTGACGAATCAAGTCTTGATAGAACCACACACGTCGCAAATTCCGCGAAGCATCTGTCTGTCGTTTTTAGTTCGTAGTTCTTGAGAATTACTTGTCTCGGTAACTCTCTTACACTTTACGCAATACATTTTTTTTAGAGTTATTTAAATTAATTTCGTTTTTATTTTATATATAAATTTAATATTTTTTTTTGAAAATTCTGTTCTTATTATATATATTTTTTTTTCAATCGCTGCTCTTGAGTTCTATCATCTTACTGAATTCCTCCCTAGCCTCTTTCCTCCCTTTTTCCACGAGAGAATCCTTCATCTCTTCCTTGATGATCTGACGAGTCTTGATTCTCACGGCTTCTTTCATGGCTTCGTATTTCATTTTCTCACCCAATATCGCGAAGTATTCTCCGTCCGATATCCTACCATCTTTCAATGCCATCGAGATCATTTCGGATATCGTGTTGATCTTGAGTCGGCCAAGACGCGAATCTTGTTGTTTCCTCGCCTTCAGATATAATTTCCTATTCAAAAAGTTTCCGAGCGTGCTAAACAATCCGGCGGCGAGAGCCACTCCTTCTATGGTTAACACAATCGGAAAACCGACCGCGGTCGACAACAATCCGATGCCGGCCATGTGTAAACCCATGGAAATCATGATGAGTGTCGTGTCGATCGCGTTGACGAATTTCACGAAAACGCGAATACTTCTTCTTGAGAGAACGACGAGAATCTCTCTCTTCAGTTAGATACGATTGGATTCTACTGATTTGATCGATGCGATACCTCTCTCCTCTTTCTTTTTCTTCTAGCGACGGTGCCGTCGGCAAAACGCCATTCGGATTCTCATCCTTGTCGTCATCTAACGTTGGATACAATTTATTTCTGGCTCTAATTTTTTTTCTTTCTAATATTAGATAAAAAAATTTATGTGTGTATTTATTTTTTATTTTCTATTCTCCCTTATTTTATATCAACGAGAAAAAACTTAGACGTATGCTTCATTGAACAATAATTTCATGATGCATCCCTTGTCTTCTAAAGTCAGACTTCTACGCGCCAATTTCAGTTCTTCCAAAACTGTGGGCTTGTCTCGATCCTTACAGAAGAGTAATCTCTTCCAAAACGCGATCACTTCGTCGATTTGAACGCGTTCGAAATACTTGACGACCATATCTTCCCTTTCCATTGTCAGACACGAATGATTCTCGTGATCGAAGTCTAGGTGATCCGACATCCGCCGCATCGTTCTAACAAGAGGCGACTTAGTTGTTCGCTCACACAGAATGCACAGGCTCTCATCAGCATTTTTAAAAGAAACCTTGCTCTAATAGTCGGGGAAGCGCTCATGATTTACGTATTTTTTATTATCTATTCGATTTGATATATTTATTTTTTAAATAACTATTTATTTATATATTTTTTTTTCTCTCCTTTTTATATCAATCACTTTTTTTATTTCCTCGACCTTCAATTTGATAGGTCATGTGACCACCTCGAAACTTCGATTTTTCTGATGGGCGTGACCCCCACCCCCACGACGAGGAGAGATAACTTTGTATGATTAAGTTTATGAGAATCAAGCAATCTGATTGGTTAATTAGCGTTAGGAACATGAAATGATTGGATGATTACTTATTTCAAGCTGAATTTATCGAATTTTCAATCTTATAGTCGACTCTATTGTGAGCCTCAAAAGCCGTTTGCCGATTCTGGGATACTGCTCCAGAATCGGCAAACCGTTTTTTTTATGCTGGTCTAGAACTGCCAAAGCGTTTTTTTCCGCGTTCACCAATGATAGATTGAAGGTCTAATCCACGATGGGAACGTAAACAAAGATTTTTATGTAAAATAAAATGTACAATTTCACTTTTTTTACATTCGACACGTTCGCCAACGGGTATTTGAACGTTAAAAGTGCGATCTAGGAGTCTCAAAATAACAGCCGATTCTGGGACACCATAGAAAAACGACATTTTTTGCGAACAAGCATGCGATTTAACACTGAATCCTACGATGGTAAACGCACCATATACCATGTACCGTACAGTACATGTACCAAGTGGTCCAGAAACGGCCTATATTACCTACTGACGAACTAGTACGAAACAAGCTACAAACTTTCACACATGATTTCTGTGTGATAACTTGTTTAATTGCAATGCAAACATTCATCACATATCAAAGACAACACAAGCTGTACTGAAAAGTGTTCCGTCACATCTATTGAGATCACATTTAATTATTTTCTAAATCATTCTTTTCTTCACAGTTGGTCCAACCTGTCTTATAAAGGTTACAACTTGTCTTGAAAGTTGGTCCGAGATGTCTTGAATTGTAATGCCTCAGCTTTTAATAAATCGGTTAAACCGTGACTGGTTGTTCTGTGACTTTCCCCACCAGCCGCGAATCTTCGTCTGTTCACTATTCAGGTCCGAATTATTCAATGAGTCAGTCCAAGTTGCCCAGAAAGTGGGTCCGACTTGTCTTGAATCTTGGGTAGACTTCTTCAAAAGTTGGGCCGAGTTGTCTTGAAAGTTGGTCCGAGTTGTCTTGAAAGTTGGGCCGACTTGTCTTCAAAGTTGGTCCGAGTTGTCTTTAAAGTTGGTCTGAGTTGTCTTCAAAGTCGGTCCGAGTTGTCTTTAAAGTTGGTCCGAGTTGTCTTCAAAAGTGGTCCGAGTTGTCTTGGTTCGAGTTGCCCTGATCCCGTTCCTTCGTACAAGAGTAATTTGCCCTTTCGAGGAATTACCACAAACCTCCCGACAATCCCGCCAAAAACGACTTTATTTGAGAGGGATCCCCCCCCCCCCGAATCCTTTTTAGGACCGCCATACCATGGCTTATAATAGTAGCATGTAGTGCTATAGTATCGAGGGGACCTCTCACCCGGGGATGGGGAGGGGGGGTAAGTTCGATTGAACTTCCCATGCCCCAACCAGTTCCTGTTCCTTGCTGTTTTCATTCTTTTTCCAACATTTATTTTGATTCAGGGACGTAGGATCCTAACATCTCACAACTCTAAGTGTCGCCTTCGTAGACTTGGTATCTAAAATCCCAAAAATAATATTGATTATACAGTCAATCCACTGTTTGTGCTCCCGTTTTTCCCCGTGTTTCACCAGTGGCAACTTTCCTTTTTTGAACCTCTAAACGTGTATGGGTTCGACCTATCTCGTCCAAGCTCCTAAGACACAGCTCAGCTCCTTCTCTTGATATGTGCCATGTACAAGCAGTAATTTATTCTTCTCACCCAACTAAAGAAAATACAAAGTTTATTTGTAAATGTCCCAAGTCCGTGCCGACATGTACTCCTCTTTTACTTCCCCATTATTTGAACGTAAGGGTAATCCTATTTATTGAACTCATCTCCCTACTGATCAAGCGTCATTTGTGTCCTACGTCCCCGGGTTTCTCATTTTTCTTGATTATCTCAATTTTGTTCTCTTAGTTTAAAGATTCCTAACAATATCTGAAAATTGACAAAAGCCTCCCATTGGAGCAAATCATCTATTTTATAAGGGAGACTACTATTAAAAACTTCAAGCTTACTGTCGAATCCCTTCCTTACATTTTGTGCCTCTCCTCTAGTTTCTGTTATATTGTGTACAATTATTTAGTTTTTATTATCTGATATTCATAGTGCAAGTTATTTGATATGTATACATGTAACGAGATTTTTCTTTGAAATAAAAATATTGTTTAAACTAAAGTATTGTAAAGGTGGGCGACAGTTAGATGCTAAACTAGAAAAGAAATCTTTGAGTCCCAGAGTGGGTCTGACTGAACCCAAAATATTTGTTCTCATGGCACAGTGATAACAAAGACACCCAAAACACTCGTTCCTGTCCCAAGGTGATAACAAATGTACACAAGAAGTTTCGTGAAGATCGGTTCATAAGTACAAACTCTAGCCCGAGCCGTATTGACATGTGCACTTACTGTGTATAAGTAGCACTGAATAAATCAAAGTTAATCTAATTTGCATAATTTATGCACGAGAAAAAAACACGTATTATATATGATGTATTCCATGTTACTACACATTCATACAAAAATTTATTCAAATCAGAACTTTCACACAGAAGTTCTGTACAAAAAAAATTATTGCACTAATTTTGGTACAAAATGGCTGCTGGTGGCCATCTTCAATTTCGGACAGCACCCAAAAACACTCGTTCTCGTCTCCCGGTAATAACAAAGGTACCCAAGAAGTTTCGTAAAGACCGATTCATAAATACGGCCTCTAGCCTGAACCGTATAGAAGTTGTGTACAAAAAACTGATTGGACCTAATTTCGTTACAAAATGGCCACTGGCAGCCATCTTGAATTTTGGACCGCACCCAGAAACACTCGTTCTCATCCCATGGTGATAGCTAAGGTACCTAAGACGTTTCGTGAAGATCGGTTCATCAATACAGCCTCTAGCCCGAGCCATATTGACATGTGCACTTACTGTAAGTAGCACTGAAAAAATCAAAGTTCATCTAATTTGCAGAATTTCTGCACGAAAAAAAAACCCCGTATTATATGTGATGTATTCCATGTTACTAAACATTCAGACAAAAATTTATTCGAATCAGAACTTTCATACAGAAGTTCTGTACAAAAAAACTGATTGCACTAACTAAAGTACAAAATGGCTGCTGGTGGCCATCTTGAATTTTGGACCGCACCCAGAAATACTCGTTCTCGTCCCACGGTGATAACAAACGTACTCAAGAAGTTCCGTAAAGATCGGTTCATAAATACGGCCTCTAGCCCGAGCCGTATTGAATTGTTGGCGGACAGACGGACAGGCGACCTCTTAGTTACGTCAAAGTTGAGCTAAAAATAAACTAGAGTGATGTCACGCATGCAGCCCGACTGTCCCAGCAATGGCAATGCTTAGGCACAATGGATTTTTAACCACAAACTTTTAAGCAAAAATATAAAAATGCATTTTTGACGAAAGAAAAAAAAATGCCTAATTGGCGCCCCGGGAGAGGTGGGGGGGGGGGGTGGGGGGGGGGGGGGGTGGTTACGTGAGTTGAAAAAAAGTTCTGCATGAAGTGACTGTAAATAGTCAAAAATGCATATTGGAGGAAAGAAAGAAAAAAAATGCCTAATTGGCGGGGGCTGGGCAGGGCAATAACTTCAACAATTTTCATTGGATGATTGTGATCATCAAACTTGACCTAGAGGCATGTACTGAAAAGAATTGAAATCTGTTAACTTTTGTTTAAGTTGTGGCATAAAGAAAGTTCGGACAGACAGATGGACTGATGAATGGATGGATGAACTGAAGGACAGACTGACAAATAGACGAACAAAGCGAGCTCTGTGCTATATCCCTCTCTTGTGGTAGGGATAATGAAAGTGTCAATGACACTGTAGCTTAACTTGTGTATGTGTTGTGTTTGATGAAAAGGATAATGTTCAATGTTTATGAAAGGATTATGAAATAAGACAAGAATTGTGATAATTGAGAATATGTTAATTTCTGTTCCCTGTATGCTATGTTTTTAATAAAAATAATATGAGGTGTACGCGGTACTAAAGAGCTGAGGGGTGGGTTAATATGACCTCACAGTTAATGTATGTGGCCCTCATAGTTAACGTATGTCAATGAAAGTTACCAAGTTGCAGTGAAATTATTTCAAAATGAGTCATCCTATCACGTTACATTGAAATCCCTTCATAAATGTGGCCTGTAGACTGTGCTAAAGGTTTTCAGGCTTCAGGCCTGTATAGCCATGACGGTAGACCGATTGCAAGTAAAAGGGAACGTCCTCATCTCTACATTATACTGAGTCATTCTTTTAAGTTACAATGAAATCCCTTCACAAATACGACCTGCAGTCTGTACAAAATTTTGGGGGATTTTGGGCTCGGGAAGCCATCATGGTTGAATGATCGCGACCAAAGGTAGGCGTTGTCATCTGAGCATAATCTGGAGTGATCCTACGAAGTTACAATGAAACCCCTTCATATATATGACCTGTAGACTGTGCTCAAGTTTTTGGGGCTTCGAGCCCCTGGAGCAATCACCGTTGACCAAACACGACCAAAAGGGGATGTACTCATCTAGGCATTATATGGAGTCAACCTAACAAGTTACAATGAAATCCTTTCTTAAATATGACCTACAGACTGTGCTAAAGGTTTTGGGCCTGGGCAGGCATCAAGGCTAAATGATCGCGGCCAAAAGGGGATGTTCTCATCTAGACATTATTTGGAGTCATCTTGCCAAGTTACATTGAAATCCCTTCATAAATATGACCTATGGACGATGATTAAGGTTTTCAGGCTTCGGGCCCCTGTAGCCATCACATTTGCCCAATCGTGTCCAAAAGGAGACGATTTTATCTAGACATTATATGATGTCAACCTACCAAGGTTTTCGGGCTCGGGCAGCCATAATGGTTGAATGATCGCAACCAAAAGGGGACATTCTCATCTGGGCATCATCTGGAGTGATCCCACGAAGTTACAATGAAATCCCTTCATAAATATGACCTGTAGACTGTGTTCAATATTTGCGTGCTTCGGGTGCCTGTAGCCATCACAGTTGACCAACCACGATCAAAAAGGGAGGTCATCATCTAGGCATTATATGGAGTGAACCTAACAAGTTACAATGAAATCCTTCCATAAATATGACCCGTAGACTGCGCTAAAGGTTTTTGGGCTTCGGGCCCTGTAGCCGCCACAGTTGCCCAATCACGTCCAAAAGGAGACTTTCTCATCTAAATATTATATGAAGTCAACCTATCAAGTTAAAATGAAATCCCTCAATAAATATGACCTGTAGACTGTGCTAAAGGTTTTCGGGTTTTGGGTTCGGGCAGTCGTCGCGGTTGATAGATCGCGCCCAAATGGGGAAATTCTCATCTAGACATCATACGGAGTCATCCTACCAAGTTACAATGAAATCCCTCCATATTAAACATGACCTGCATTCTGTGCTAAAAGTTTTGGGGTTTCGGGTTTGGGCAGCCATTACGGTTGACAGATCATGCCCAAAAGGGGACGTTCTCATCTAGGCATTGTACAGAGGCATCCTACCGAGTTACAATGAAATCCCTTCATAAATACGACCTGTAGACTGTGCTAATGGTTTTCGGGTTTTGGGCTCGGAGCCTCGGGCAGCCATACCGGTTGACCGATCACGGACAAAATGGGACGTTCTCATGTAGACATGACCTAAAACCTGCATATGAAATTTCGTGACGATCAGACAAGAACTACCGGGTGTAGCCTGTACTTGAAGGTTGAATAAAAAACTTTAACCACAAACTTTAACCAAAACTCCAAATGTCAACTAAACAGGAAAAAAAACCCACTTGAACCTTCAGTAAAAAACTTTAACCACAAACTTTAACCAAAACTCTAAAAGTTAAAAGACGGACAGACGGACGGACAAAAGTCATTACTATAGCCTTCAGTGTAAACAGTCGGGCTAATAAATGGATCAGAATGAAATGAATTTTTTGTCATTTTAGCTTTGGATTATTCCTCTTATTTTCTTTATTTGGATCGACAAAATGGATTAGAATTGCAAATAAGTGTATTTCTAGTTCATTTTGTGGAGTGGAGTGATTTACGTTGCTTTGTAGCTGATTTTTTTAAGTATTTCCAATCCGCTATTCTGTGATTTTTCAAGACTCAAGCTAATCAATAAAAAGGCGAATTGTATTGAGTAATATTCACCATTATTAAAACATGAGCCAGGGTCAAAACAGATGTCAGAGCATCAACAAAACTAAGAAAAATGCACCAAGTCAGACTACTCCTTTAGGTGTGAAAAGAGGGTCTGAGAACATATCACCACTCGAGGCCAGAGCGTCTAAGAACTCAACCGAAACGTCTATTAGCAAATCGAACTTGGCCAGTGACAATGGGGTGGAAGAGAGTAGTGTTCAGTCTGAGTCCTGCCCTGACACAACAAAGGGTTCAAAAGTAAATTTGTCTGAAGTAATGATGACGACAATAACAAAACAGCCCTTCTTGGAGAAACTCGGATCGAAGCTCATTGCGTCTGCCAACATCGCAAACGAGGATAAACTGGAAACACTTTACCAGCGCCTGCAGCAGGAATTTTGTTTTCAGATAGCAGAAGTCGTTCACTCAACCATCCCTAAGGCAGTGGAGAATGGACTGGAAACTGTCATGAAGAGTCAAATAGAGCCCCTGAAACAAGAGATAACTGCACTGAAAGACGAGAATGCGGAGATGAAGGAGAATTTAGCACAGGTTAGAGTTAAGCTTGCTCAGGATGAAGATCACTGCGAGAATCAGTTTGATGAGCAAGAACAGTACAACAGAAGGGATTGCCTTGTGTCCCGCAATGTACCGGTCAAAACAGATCACGCGAGGGAAGTCAATAAGATTAATTTAAACAATATTTATTTGAATAGAAAATGCTGTGTTACATGCAAACAATAAATAACACACATATTCAAAGAACAAAGGTAATGTACAGCACAGAACACAACAATACATAACTTGAGAGGTTGTTTGATAGTGGATTCGACAGAAAGCTTCGAGCTTATATTAGTCGGCTCCCCAGATTCACACACTTACGCTGTATTCTACGTGGCGGTGGTTGGCTGTGTGTTTCGTCACCCAAAGACTCAGTGCCCGAAATATTTAGAACCACTAACATTCCATCACCGGCTGCAGTCATCCACAAACAGGTTTCAGCACTGTCTCGTCCGTCCTAAGTCAAAACCAACATAATGGCCAAACAGCAGCCGGCGAGGAATGTTGGGATTGGCTAGTAGGTCCTCGGTCCCGAGGTGACGATAACTGTTGTTAGTTTAACAGTTCTGGTGAGAATTAAGGAAGAAGAAGAGAAGAGAGAAAGCAAGAAATAGTAGAAAGCAAAGTATATATACAAAAAGAAGACAGAAAATAGTGGGTAAGCCGACCTGAACACGTGTCCACATAACTTGAAAAAATTGTTGAAACAGTGTCAGATGCGGCCAGTCATACCTAAATTGGGAAATAGACATATTACCTATGGGATAACCTAGAATATGCCCACTTTGATGCCCATCAATTAAAACGCTTACTCATTATAATAAAATCCTGAACTGAGTAGAACATAAGGCGGTTCTCGTTGCTGCTTAGGGATTCTGATCCAAACAATAAGGATGACACATTTGTTACAAACGGGAGGAGACCAATCGTATTATTACGGATATCTGAAAATATTGGACACTCTAACAGAAAATGTCGAGGTGTCTCGCGCATCCCACACTGACAGAATGGATGAGGTGATAAGTGATTGTCTTGCAGACAGGAATTGAGACTACTGCAACTTAACCGAAGTCTACAGTGATGTATCTGTGCGACACGAGATTTGGCTCCACAGTAAAAAAGGTGGTGGACGGAGGTTCCCACCCTTTAAGAAGGTTTTAAAATTACTCAATGATGCGTTTTCTCGGACAGATAACGGCGACTTTTTCCACTCATCTGTAGTGCTTGGGATAAATGAGGATTTAGAGTGAGTGTTCTGTTCGACAAAATGGTACTCGTTGGTTTTGGGCTGAACGGAGAGATGGGTTCGTACTCGAGATATGCGGGGGAACTTTATTGCTGATATAAGGGGGCACCATACGATGATACACTTTGAAAAACTGTATTAATTTCAGTTTTCGACGTCTCTCCTGCAGTGGGTCCCATTTAGTTTCTGCGTATAAAAGTGTCTTGCTAGCTTTGACCGTTGCCCCAGTGACAATTCGAGCAGCGGCGATCCGATTTTTTTCAAATTCGGCCAATTTGATTGTTGAGCCGTTTCCCCAAACAGTATTAGCATATTCAAGGAGCGGTCTTATGAAGGCAAAGTATATTCTTTCCAGAATTTTACGGTCGAGTTTGAATTTGTGTTTTCGCAGCAAATCCAAACGGGGCCAGGCTTTGGAGCAAATATAGTTGGTGGTCATTCCGTGTACAGGAACTATTTAAAATCACTCCTAGATGTTTGTGAGTTTTGACTTCTGATATCTGTGTACCACCCAGAAAAAGTGGCGGATGTACATTGGGATCGTTCTTCCGTGAGACAAGCATGCTCTCAGTTTTGAGGGGATTAAACTCAACCAACCATTTTTGGATCAGTGTTCTATTGTATCAAGGTCATTGTTCAATATATTTGACGCCAGTTTGGGGTTTTCAACTATAAGGTACAAGGAAGTGTCGTCGGCAAAAAAGGCGTATACTACAGAGTAAGTTGTCGGTTATATCGTTGATATAGATAAGAAACAATAGAGGACCCAATATTGATCCTTGTGGAACACCAGCACAGATGGGTCGCCACGACGACACCACGGAAGCTAGGACAACCCTCTGCGATCTACCGGATAAATATTATTTTATAAGTGACAACAAGTCGTCTGAAATACCAATTTGTTGCAGCTTATGAATCAAACCTGCATGCCAAACTTTATCGAAAGCTTTGCTAACGTCACAGAAGACCACTCGGATCTCCTTGCCTTCATCAAGAGAATTCGTCGTATATGGAGTGTCATGTAAATAATGAATGTCAATGATAATGAATATAATAATAATGGACTGACATATCTTAGAAGACATCAAGTCCGCAATGAACTTTATTATAGATCTCATAAATGTAACAATCTCAAACGCCGTTTCTCTGACATGGATCTTGAAATGTACAAATATCTAGAGTCATAAACTGATGAAACACATAACATACCATCCCCAATACTAAGTTGAACACAAGTGAACAATAAAAAAGGACTGTATCTATTATGTTAAAGATCTAACCTATTGACAGGTTTTACCACTCTACCCGATTTAGTTTTGTACAAACAGGAATGACCAAAATAGTCATTTTGGGAACTTCCAGTTTGTTGTGGATCAACAGCACTGTGATTCAAATCATTATTAAGTGACTGATTTTGGTGGTTATGAGTACTTGGAGTGACATTGTCTTCAAAATCAATCTCTGGACTTTCAGTAAGAACATGATCTCGATGAGAGCAGGGCACAAGATATTTTCTATTTCGCCGGACACTCCTGTTGTGTGTCTCAATTTGATATGACCTGGGTTCAGGGTGCTTTCTAGCTACTTTCCCATGAGTTTTGAGATCTTTAACCAAAACATTCGTTCCATCTTGGATTTCCGACTGTGATTTTACTTTATGCCTCTTATCATAGTTGAACTTTGTTTGTTCCCAGGAGCTTCTTTCAAAGACTCTATGTTTATCAGGATCAGGTATTTTTGGCAGTATCTGGGAAAGTGCTATTGGGACAGTAGTTCTGATCCGCCGACCAAATAGCAGCTCTGCAGGACTATAGCCATTACTTAAAGGTGTTGCTCGGTATGCCATAAGGGCCAAATCTGGATCACTTGACTTTCTCAAAAGCCTTTTGACCGTTTTAACGGCACCTTCCGCCTCCCCGCTGGACTGACTATATTTTGGGTTGCTTGTAATGTAATTGAACCCATACTGAGTTGAAAATTCTCTAAACTCAAAGCTTGAAAATTGTGGCCCATTATCTGAAATCAATACATCAGGAATGCCGTGCCTGGAAAAAATTGACTTTAGTTGTAAAATAATGTCAGAAGACCGTGTCAGATTATTCAGTCTTGAAATTTCAATATATCTCGAGTAGTAGTCTATAAAAACAAGGTAGTTACTATTTTGAAAACAAAATAAATCAGCAGCCAATCTCTGCCATGGGCGCTCAGGAAAATCTGAAGGGATCAAGGGTTCAACCACATCAGAAGCCTCATGGGTACATATATGACATTTATATACTAGATCAGATATTTGACTGCTGAGGCCTGTCCACCATACAGAACACTTGGCCCTCTCCCTGCATTTAACAATTCCCTGGTGCCCCTCATGTAACATGTCTAAAACCTCCAATCTGGACTCACTAGGCACACTTACCTTTGTCCCTCTCATCAAAAGAGATTTTGTGTAAGTAATTTCTGATCTGAAGGGAAAATAAGCTTTCAAAGCACCAAACAATGTTGACTTTTCAGGCCAGCCATGTGATGAATAATTAATTAGTTTTTTGCATACAGGATCTTGCATCTGTAGTTTTTGCAGTTTTGCCAAATATGGTTGTGTAATTGGCAATTCAGCAACAACATAAGATACAAAGTTTTGGACTTCCTTTTCAAATTTTTTATTTTCCTTATCATGTGAGCTGTTTAAAATAGGAGCTCTGGATAAGGTATCAGGAATGATTAAGTTTTTTCCAGGAATGTGAGAGATATCAAAGCTAAACCTCATCAGACTGATTTTAAACCCTGTATCCTTGGAGGCAGCTCATTTAAATCCTTTTCCCCAAAAGAGATACTAACGGTTTGTGGTCTGTTTCTATATGAAAGTTTGGTAGGCCAATAAGTAACTGGGAAAAAGATTCACATCCCCACACTACGCCCAAAGCTTCTCGCTCGATGGGAGCATAGTTTTGTTCAGCCTTAGATAGTGATCTTGAAGCACAAAAAACAAGTCTAACTATTGAAACTGTCGAAGGTCGACGACATGGATGCGGACTCAATGGCGGTCAACAAGGGCTACGTAGATTCTGCCGTGATACGATCACAAGAATACGTAGAATCGCAAGTGGACGATCTCTACCTGAACAAACAATCTGGCGGAACCATAATTATTGGCTAGAGTAACCGTGTCGTCGTCGTCGTAGTCGCTCCCATCTTCCTTGGTGAGACGTCCCTGCACCACTATGTAACTCTCGCTAGGATGGACGAATAGATCTTGAGTTTCGATGTTGATTCTTATCTCTCCCGCATTGTTCAAACTCGTTCCGGTTACCGGTTCGTAGTTGTGAACCTCATATTCTTGAATACTTTCATCTTTCACTATGCTTTGTGCTATATCTAGTATATTTGCCATTTTTAAAGGTTTTTTGTTTTTTTTTTGTTTATTAATTAGCTTGCTTTTTTTATCTAAAAATAGTTTTAATTATTTTTTATTATTATTTTTCTCTCCTATATATATCTGTTAGTAAACAAGAAAATGTTAAAGAGAGTAAATAAAAGAAATTTGTTTTTCTTTATCAAAACTTTGTCTTCTGTAATTGTTGTTAGTAAAACTTTCCGATGATCTCTTCTCCATCCAAAGCTTCGATTTCGTAAGTCACCGGATCGGTGTGAAATATTTTGATTATCACGAAGATTTCCGAGGTCCATCGAGGAGTATAACCCTTTTCGAAGTGCTTCTTATAAGCGTAGATTCTTACTCGATCGCCGACCGCAAATTTCGGCGTTCTAGACTTCTTCCTGATCTTAGATCTCTCAGGATATAGATTCGCGTATACCCGTTTTTCGTTTCAAGGATCGCTAGCTTCCGCGGGAGTCATCTTGATCGATCTGTGTCATGTGTTGTTGTAATCTTTGACCAGACCGTTCAGAGCGTATATGTATTTCTTGGTCGAATTCGCCGTGAAGTATCTATGCATCTTTTCCTTCATCGTTCAATTCCAACGTTCCACCCCGCTGGCTTTCTCTTCGTTTTCGATCGAGTAGAGGTCGACCAATCGATGAACGTGCTTGTTGTAGAATTCCTTTCCCTTATCCACCCACAATTTATTCGGTTTTTGAGAAGACGAGTCGAACACGCTCTTCAGAGCCTCGGCGATGCAAGGTCCCGATTTATTCTTCAAAGCTCTGATCCAACCGTATTTGGAAAACACGTCGATGACCATCAATAGATATTTGACACCCTCGTTCCACCTCGAAAACAATCTCATGTCGACCAAGTCGGCAGACCAAATATCATCTAAACCCTTCACGAACACCCTTCTCTTTCGAAAATTTAAGCACGTTGGGTTTGTGTAACTCCTCGGCCAATTCGCTCGTCAATAATCGTTTCTTCTTCTTTTCAGATGCGCTTTTTTTTTTAACGCCCCATCCGAATCGACGTTTCGCACCAATCAGATTGCCGACCAGCGAACTATCTTCTCTCTCCTGGTCGGATTCGATATGCCTCTCAATTTCCCCAACATGTTTTTATCGCAGACATCGTTGCAAGTCTTGGTGTTGGGATGTCCGGCGTAGCACAGATTGTGATCATATGCGGCCGCATCTACCCTATTCACAGGTTTGCTCCAAGATCTAGGAGTCAGATCAGCGTTGAGTCTCTTGTTTAATTTCGTTCCAGGTCCCGTGAAACTGTGACCAGGCAGATGCATTTCGAAAGGTAGATTATTGATCATTTTATTCACGATGCCTTTACCTTTGCTCACGTTCTTTTTTTTTGACGAATCAAGTCTTGATAGAACCACACACGTCGCAAATTCCGCGAAGCATCTGTCTGTCGTTTTTAGTTCGTAGTTCTTGAGAATTACTTGTCTCGGTAACTCTCTTACACTTTACGCAATACATTTTTTTTAGAGTTATTTAAATTAATTTCGTTTTTATTTTATATATAAATTTAATTTTTTTTTTTGAAAATTCTGTTCTTATTATATATATTTTTTTTTTCAATCGCTGCTCTTGAGTTCTATCATCTTACTGAATTCCTCCCTAGCCTCTTTCCTCCCTTTTTCCACGAGAGAATCCTTCATCTCTTCCTTGATGATCTGACGAGTCTTGATTCTCACGGCTTCTTTCATGGCTTCGTATTTCATTTTCTCACCCAATATCGCGAAGTATTCTCCGTCCGATATCCTACCATCTTTCAATGCCATCGAGATCATTTCGGATATCGTGTTGATCTTGAGTCGGCCAAGACGCGAATCTTGTTGTTTCCTCGCCTTCAGATATAATTTCCTATTCAAAAAGTTTCCGAGCGTGCTAAACAATCCGGCGGCGAGAGCCACTCCTTCTATGGTTAACACAATCGGAAAACCGACCGCGGTCGACAACAATCCGATGTCGGCCATGTGTAAACCCATGGAAATCATGATGAGTGTCGTGTCGATCGCGTTGACGAATTTCACGAAAACGCGAATACTTCTTCTTGAGAGAACGACGAGAATCTCTCTCTTCAGTTAGATACGATTGGATTCTACTGATTTGATCGATGCGATACCTCTCTCCTCTTTCTTTTTCTTCTAGCGACGGTGCCGTCGGCAAAACGCCATTCGGATTCTCATCCTTGTCGTCATCTAACGTTGGATACAATTTATTTCTGGCTCTAATTTTTTTTCTTTCTAATATTAGATAAAAAAATTTATGTGTGTATTTATTTTTTATTTTCTATTCTCCCTTATTTTATATCAACGAGAAAAAACTTAGATGTATGCTTCATTGAACAATAATTTCATGATGCATCCCTTGTCTTCTAAAGTCAGACTTCTACGCGCCAATTTCAGTTCTTCCAAAACTGTGGGCTTGTCTCGATCCTTACAGAAGAGTAATCTCTTCCAAAACGCGATCACTTCGTCGATTTGAACGCGTTCGAAATACTTGACGACCATATCTTCCCTTTCCATTGTCAGACACGAATGATTCTCGTGATCGAAGTCTAGGTGATCCGACATCCGCCGCATCGTTCTAACAAGAGGCGACTTAGTTGTTCGCTCACACAGAATGCACAGGCTCTCATCAGCATTTTTAAAAGAAACCTTGCTCTAATAGTCGGGGAAGCGCTCATGATTTACGTATTTTTTATTATCTATTCAATTTGATATATTTATTTTTTAAATAACTATTTATTTATATATTTTTTTTTCTCTCCTTTTTATATCAATCACTTTTTTTATTTCCTCGACCTTCAATTTGATAGGTCATGTGACCACCTCGAAACTTCGATTTTTCTGATGGGCGTGACCCCCACCCCCACGACGAGGAGAGATAACTTTGTATGATTAAGTTTATGAGAATCAAGCAATCTGATTGGTTAATTAGCGTTAGGAACATGAAATGATTGGATGATTACTTATTTCAAGCTGAATTTATCGAATTTTCAATCTTATAGTCGACTCTATTGTGAGCCTCAAAAGCCGTTTGCCGATTCTGGGATACTGCTCCAGAATCGGCAAACCGTTTTTTTATGCTGGTCTAGAACTGCCAAAGCGTTTTTTTCCGCGTTCACCAATGATAGATTGAAGGTCTAATCCACGATGGGAACGTAAACAAAGATTTTTATGTAAAATAAAATGTACAATTTCACTTTTTTTACATTCGACACGTTCGCCAACGGGTATTTGAACGTTAAAAGTGCGATCTAGGAGTCTCAAAATAACAGCCGATTCCGGGACACCATAGAAAAACGACATTTTTTGCGAACAAGCATGCGATTTAACACTGAATCCTACGATGGTAAACGCACCATATACCATGTACCGTACAGTACATGTACCAAGTGGTCCAGAAACGGCCTATATTACCCACTGACGAACTAGTACGAAACAAGCTACAAACTTTCACACATGATTTCTGTGTGATAACTTGTTTAATTGCAATGCAAACATTCATCACATATCAAAGACAACACAAGCTGTACTGAAAAGTGTTCCGTCACATCTATTGAGATCACATTTAATTATTTTCTAAATCATTCTTTTCTTCACAGTTGGTCCAACCTGTCTTATAAAGGTTACAACTTGTCTTGAAAGTTGGTCCGAGATGTCTTGAATTGTAATGCCTCAGCTTTTAATAAATCGGTTAAACCGTGACTGGTTGTTCTGTGACTTTCCCCACCAGCCGCGAATCTTCGTCTGTTCACTATTCAGGTCCGAATTATTCAATGAGTCAGTCCAAGTTGCCCAGAAAGTTGGTCCGACTTGTCTTGAATCTTGGGTAGACTTCTTCAAAAGTTGGGCCGAGTTGTCTTGAAAGTTGGTCCGAGTTGTCTTGAAAGTTGGGCCGACTTGTCTTCAAAGTTGGTCCGAGTTGTCTTTAAAGTTGGTCTGAGTTGTCTTCAAAGTCGGTCCGAGTTGTCTTTAAAGTTGGTCAGAGTTGTCTTCAAAAGTGGTCCGAGTTGTCTTGGTTCGAGTTGCCCTGATCCCGTTCCTTCGTACAAGAGTAATTTGCCCTTTCGAGGAATTACCACAAACCTCCCGACAATCCCGCCAAAAACGACTTTATTTGAGAGGGATCCCCCCCCCCCCCCGAATCCTTTTAGGACCGCCATACCATGGCTTATAATAGTAGCATGTAGTGCTATAGTACCGAGGGGACCTCTCACCCGGGGATGGGGGGGGGGGGGGGGTAAGTTCGATTGAACTCGAGTAGTTTTCAGGTTCGGGTTTTCACGGAATCCTCGGAAACTTCGTAGAATTACCACAAACAACTCGATAATTGTTCACTTAGCTCCGATTTAAACTAAATTCTCGGTTTCTGCCAATGTATCTACAAGCTCTCTTATGACTTCCCTCATCTCCTTATAAAGTATTCCGAAGCCTCTAAACGTATTTATGTTCTATTGTACACATTACATGTGTGAATATGCACAATGTGACACATTGTGCACTAGCACATAGGCACATGCTGGATGTGTCGATATGTGCTTATGTGAAAATGCACAATGCGACATTGTGCACTAGCACATAGGCACATGCAACTAAAAAGGATTCCATAACCACCGACGTTTCCCCCAAACGGGGTTCTATAGGGATTCCATAAGTGGGATTCCAGGCTCCAATACAGGTAATCTCACCGATGGCTTCTATCTTATCTCCATCTATATGTTCTATGGTTGGGCGAAATTGCAGTCATCCAATACTAATCTAATATCCTTGCAATCCTGTGCCATTACTACCATAAATATTCCGACGACCATAGTTTAGGTTCTATTGTGCACAATACAGGTAGCACATAGGCACATGCTGGATGTGCCGATATGTGCTTATGTGAAAATGCACAATGTGACAGATTGTGCACTAGCACATAGGCACATGCGATAAAAAGGGGTGCCGGAGGCCAGGGTTTTTTTGAGGGATTCCATTTAACTTGGGTGTTTGGTGGAATGACAATGTGCTTGTGTGTTATGACACATTGTGTCACAATGTGTACACATTACCTATAGCACATTGGCACATGCTGTATGTGCCGATATGTGCTTATGTGAAAATAGGCACATACGGGTATTTGATGATACCTATTGCCTGGTATTGTATTATTGGAGGATACCTTTCGAGGATACTTTCTGTAGGATATTTGCCATGTGTACACTTTACAGGTAACACATAGGCACATGCTGGATGTGCTTATGTGAAAGCGTACAATGTGACACATTGGGCGCTAGCACATAGGCACATACGGGTATTTGAGGCTATTGTGTTGTATCACTGGACTATTGGAAGATACTTTTTATAGAATACTAATTTGAAATTAGTATTGCTTTTTTGGGTCAGCCTTCTAGGCCACCCCAAGACATACCTATCACAGATTTCCTTTATAAGCTATTGAGCAATTACTGAAAAGTCATGGCTCGAACGACTCGAATCCCATCGATCAAATGTGCTATAGGGCAATTGCTCAATCGAGTAACTCCACATACTGCTCGAACGACCCGAATCCCACCAAGCAAATGTGTAATAGAGCAATTGCTAGATCGATGAGTGACTCCACATACGACTCATTTCAGAAAAGGGGATTCCATAGCCACAGACGTTTTCCAAAAAGGGAATCTCAAAAAGTGATTCCGTGAGTGGGGTTCTTATCTGATTCCGTGACATGGGATTCTGTGATTTGATATAAACACTCGTGAGTATGCCCTTATAAAAAAGTACCATAGTAAACCATGGTAAATCCCAAAATACCCTGGTAATACCATGGTATTACCAGGGTATTTTGGGATTTACCATGGTACTTTTTTATAAGGGTGGAAAGGGATTGAAAACACTCAGTTCAACTATTATTGCAAGCATCCGAAAAGATAAAATATGATAACAACCACTACAAAACAACAAAAGTACAGAACGAAGTGAAGAAAGATCCAACACAACTAAGATCGAAGTCAACAGAATGTAACAAAGTGAAGTAAGTGAACGAAGATTGAACTGGTTGGACAGAACTGAATTATGAACAGATCCAACACAACTAAGGTTGAGCTGTTCAAATGAAGTCGAGTGAACGAAGATCCAACACAACCAAGATCGAAGCAAACATAACATAACAAAGTGAACGAAGATCGAACTAGTTGGACCACAGAAGTCTGGAACTTGTCACACAGGCAATATAACATCACATATATATACAACATACTACCGAGCGAAGCGAGGAAGGAGTGTAGCGGGCCCTCAACTGGTCAAATCACATTCACGCCTCGCATTACGATTCAAATCAACTTACCTATTGTTTTTCTCTTCACACTTGCTCACAAATGATTTATCTGGGATCAGGACAACTCGGACCAAAGACAACTCGGACCACTTTTGAAGACAACTCGGACCAACTTTGAAGACAACTCGGACCAACTTTAAAGACAACTCGGACCAACTTTAAAGACAACTCGGACCAACTTTGAAGACATGTCGGCCCAACTTTCAAGACAACTCGGACCACTTTTGAAGACAACTCGGCCCAACTTTCAAGACAAGTTGTAACGACTATAAGACAGGTTGGACCAACTGTGAAGAAAAGAATGATGTAGAAAATAATTAAATGTGATCTCACAGATTACCGACATGTTGTTTTAGGCACTAGTTTTTCTATATATTATGTTCGTTTCAAGAATTTTTATCATTCAATTATGGCTGATGAAGTAAAGGTGCGTTCTTTCATTCATTCGTCATCCTGTCAGGTAAAAGCAAAGATCATGATCATTCATTCATTCATTCATTCTGTGTGGCCAGTGGAGCCTTGAAGTGTTTTTGGTCGCACCATACGCACCAATAATGACTGTGAAGGGCGGCATGTTTGGCTAAATTAGAAAGCCAAAAAGGGAAATCTACATTTTTATTTGTTATTAACTTTATTTTATGCTGAAGCTAAGCAGCTTTCCACTCAGATAAAAATGGTCTCGGAAGGTAAGTTGAAAAGAATACAAAGAAAGAATGTTCGCTGTGTGCAAGGTAAACTTTTCGATGTATGGAATAGGTACACTGTTGGGGAAATCGGTGCCCACCAACTGTTGAAAAAGTGTGGGAGTTACTATAGGCCACTATCTTAAACTGTATGGTTATTAAACCTTTACCTAATGTAACGGTCGAAACCGACAAGCGCTATTCACCAAAATTGATATTCAATCTTTTTTATAGTGTTGTTTTTTTCTTCCAAGACATAGGTTATGACCCCTCATTGGAACGAACGCGTCTGATGACGGATCATGACCTATGTATTGCAAGAAAAAAATGAAAATTTATAGTTACACGAGATTTTTTTACGAGTGTCGTCTGCTACTAGCGTTAGGTAACCTTCACAATACGATGTTTGTTTTACTAATTGTTAAACAATTAGCGTGTCATTTGTTAACTGGCTTTTTTATTGCTCGTTGTCTCGGGTTTATCCATTTACTCAAAGGTTATTGTTATTAATTGTAATTTCACAAAAAAGTGTCAACAGGGCTTGAAAGAAATATCTCATAATTGTAAGAGGATAAGTTAACTTTTACCTTCATACACGAAAATTGCTATTGAATCTTTTTTTTCATTTTTTTGGTTTTCAAAACATACATTATGATCCCTCATTGGAACGAGCGAATCACGTACATGCTGCACATTGTTTTTTATGTGAAAACTTTTATTCATTCATTTTTTCATGTCTTTGATTGTCATGCCTCAATTTTTAATAAATCGTTTAAACCGTGATTGGTTGTTCTGTGACTTTCCCCACCAACCCCGAATCTTCGTTTGTGCACTATTCAGGTCCGAATTATTCACGGAGTCAGTCCAAGTTGCCTAGAAAGTTGGGCCGACTTGTCTTGAAACTTGGGTCGACTTCTTCAAAAGTTAGGCCGAGTTGTCTTGAAAGTTGGTCCGAGTTGTCTTCAAAAGTGGTCCGAGTTGTCTTTAAAGTTGGTCCGAGTTGTCTTCAAAGTTGGTCCGAGTTGTCTTCAAAGTTGGTCCGAGTTGTCTTGGTCCGAGTTGTCTTTGGCCGATTGTCTGTAATTCTGTTTATCTATCTAACAGCTGAAAGGTTGGATTCACAAATCTCGATTACATACTTTATTACACGATTTTCCTCCAAAGAAATGACGAATTTAAATCTGCCGCGACACCATGTCACCCACCGCGAAAACGAAAACGAAAGTAATCTTGTCGAATAGGTCGGAATTGGAAACGGGCCGAAGAAAACTGATTTATGCATTTGTTGAAATTGCTGCGTTTGGTTTGACATCAATTGACAGTGTTAAAATAATAAACAGCCGCGCCATGAGCGCATGATACGCCCGTTATTAATTACAAGATGGAAGCACACAATACGAGTATACATGTGTACTTGTCAGGTTACATATACTTGCCACCAAAAAATCATGAAAATTGCTCAAAGTCCGGCATGCGGAAAATTGCCTATATTTTGACGAATAAAGTTCCATAACTCTGGATGACAAATAGGACAGTAACACAAATCGAAAGGGGGATTCCTTCTATCAACATATACTTGCAACCCAAAAATCATGAAAATTGCTCAAAGCATTTTCAAGTTATTTTTCGACATGTGGAAAATTGCTTATATTTTGACGAATAAAGTCCCATAACTCTGGAATAACATATCGGACGGCGACACAGATAGAAAGGGAGATCCCTTCCATCAAAATATACTTGCCACCAAAAAATCATGAAAATTGCTCAAAGCATTTTCAAGTTATTGTCCGACATGTGGAAAATTGCCTATATTTTGACAAATAAAGTCCCATAACTCTGGAATGACAAATCGGGACAATGACACAAATCGAAAGGGGGCTTCCTTCCATCAACATATACTTTCCACCAAAAAATCACAATGAAAGTGTCAATGACACTGTAGCTCAACTTGTTAAGACATGTACATGTGTAGTATGTGACACAGCAAGGACAAACATCTAGGTAATGACCTGATAACAAAGGTACATATAAAGTATTGTAAATACTGACCGTACCCTGTAACAAATGTATAGGTAAAGTATTGTAAAGGTGGGCGACAGTCAGATGCTAAACGAGAAAAGAAATCTGACTGAACCCCAAAATATTTGTTCTCATAGCACAGTGATAACAAAGGCACCCCAAAACATTCGTTCCTGTCCCAATGTGATAACAAAGGTACCCAAGAAGTTTCGTGAAGATCGGTTCATAAATACGACCTCAAGCCCGAGCCGTATAGAAGTTGTGACAAAAAACTGATTGGACCTAATTTTGGTACAAAATGGCCACTGGCGGCCATCTTGAATTAAGGACCGCACCCAGAAACACTCGTTCTCGTCCCAAGGTGATAACAAAGGTACCCAATAAGTTTCGTGAAGATCGGTTCATAAATACATCCTCTATCCCGAGCCGTATTGACATATGCACTTACTGTGTATAAGTTGCACTGAATAAATCAAAGTTCATCTAATTTGCATAATTTCTGCACAAGAAAAAAAACAGTATTTTTGCCAGCGAAAGCAAGCTATTAGGCAACACGTATGTACCGTCTGTATGAACTCAAATAGAAACTGATCTCAAAGGCATAAACTTCAAAATATTTCAACGGAAGTGGTACACAAGGACGCTGACATGTTTGCGCATGGCGGAAATTGACATTCGCAATTGAAGAAATGATTTATTTACATAGAAAGTAATTAACGAGGCGAGACTTCACGAGAATGACTCGGGCTAATTAAACTTTTAGGGATTTTTCCCAAAGGAACCGGGGACAAACGAGGTTACATTTTTTCAAGGATACTCGGACATTAGAACAAGTGATGGCTGTCCACCATTGCTTTTACCCTCAATGGGTCAAGGGATCCTTAATATATTGAGTGAGGTGTGTGTGTGTGGGGGGGGGGGGGGGGAGGCTAATGGTCACTGATTATGTCACGTGACGTCCATAGAAAGCAAAGCACACCCCTATCAACGGGCAAACTACTGGGCCAATTTTGATACATGGACCCAACATGCATCGCAAACGAAAACAGACAGGTCAATGGTGTCGTCGCCTGATTTCCATAGCAACCAGAGCGCACCATTAACAACGGGCTAACAACTGGTCCGATTTTGACCAAATTCGGTATACGGACCCAAAATGCATTGCAAATAAAAACAGACATATCAATGTTGACGTCTCGTGACTTCCCTAGCAACCAGAGCGCGCCCTTAGCAACGGGCTAACTACTTGGCCGATTTGGACCAAATTCGGTATACGGAACCAGAATGCATTGCAAATGAAAACAAACAGATCAATGATGACGTCACGTGACTTCCCTAGCAACCAGAGCGCCCCCTTAGGAACGGGCTAACTACTGGACCGATTTTGACAAAATTCGGTGTACTGGCCCAAAATGCACTGCAAATGAAAACAGACAGATCAAAGTTTACGTCTCGTGACTTCCCTAGCAACCAGAGTGCCCCCTTAGCAACAGGCTAACTACTGGGCCGATTTTGACCAAATTCGGTATACGGACCCAAAATGCATTGCAAATGAAAACAGACAGATCAATGTTGACGTCACGTGACCTCTCTAGCAACCAGAGCGCCCCCTTAGCAACGGGCTAACTACTGGACCGATTTTGACCAAATTCGGTGTACGGGCCCAAAATGCACTGCAAATGAAAATAGACAGATCAAAGTTTACGTCTCTTGACTCCCCTAGCAACCAGGGTGCCCCCTTAGCAACCGGCTAACTACTGGGCCGATTTTGACCAAATTCGGTATACGGACCCAAAATGCATTGCAAATGAAAACAGATAGATCAATGTTGACGTCACATGACTTCTCTAGCAACCTGAGCGCCCACTTAGCAACGGGCTAACTACTGGGTCGATTTTGACCAAATTCGGTGTACGGGCCCGAAATGCACTGCAAATGAAAACAGACAGATCAAAGTTTACGTCTCGTGACTTCCCTGGCAACCAGAGTGCCCCCTTAGCAACAGGCTAACTACTCAGCCGATTTTGACCAAATTCGGTATACGGACCCAAAATGCATTGCAAATGAAAACAGATAGATCAATGTTGACGTCACATGACTTCTCTAGTAACCAGAGCGCCCACTTAGCAACGGGCTAACTACTGGGCCGATTTTGACCAAATTCGGTACGCGAACCCAAAATGCATTGCAAATAAAAACAGACAGGTCAATGTTGACGTCTCGTGACATCCCTAGCAACCAGAGCTCCCCCTTAGCAACGGGCTAACTACTGGGCAGATTTTTACCAAATTCGGTATACGGACCCAAAATGCATTGCAAATGAAAACAGACAGGTCAATGTTGATGTCACGTGACTTCCCTAGCGAATAGAGCGCCCCGTAGCAACAGGCTAACTACTGGGCCGATTTTGACCAAATTCGGTATCCTGACACAAAATGCATTACAAATAAAAACAGGCAGGTCGATGTTGATGTCACGTCTTTTTTCCTCTTCCCTGACATGACCCAGAAGCACAGGATTAGCCGTTTCATAATTACTCTCAGAATGATCTGTTGTGACAACTACAAACAATACCGATACGTCGTTTTTTTTCAATGAAATTAATGAAAATGGCTTATTGATATTGCCACATAAAGCTCTAGGCCTGTTTAATTCAAACGACAAGTCTGTGCTGTCTTGTGAAGTGTGTATGTCTGTGCTGGCTTGTGTAGTTTGTGTGTTTGTTGTGCAAATCGCTCAGAAACCTGGTCCAAATCGCCAAAAAAACATGGTTCGAATCGTCCTATTCCGAATCGGCCAGAAATATGGCCAGAATCGTCCATAGATCTGAGGCCGAAACGTCCTGTATAAAAATCTGGTATGAATCATGAAACTACATTTGTGATACTCAGTCCTATTATTTTAAAAATGGTCTTTTCAGTAAAACTGCATTGGCATATTATCATCGTCCTTTTTTTGCACAGCACTGTTGTATTTTCTTGTTGTGGCTACTAACAGTTGGTAACAGTAACAATAAATGCTGCACGCTATTTGTGAAAAAATAAAAATAGGCCGATGAAATCGTCAGATGTGTACCCATACGCGCAACTAGTAGAAAGCTGTATGACGGAGGGCCACCACGGATGCTGACATTATGTACACCATACAAGGTATGGGTACATACAGAAATGGATTGGAGGAGTCTAATTTGATAGATAAAGGGTTAATATCTCCGGATCAAATTATCAGATTTACATAAAAAACTATACAGCAGAGCACATCAGTGACCTGAATAAATATATAAAGTAACATGACAATCGGACTGATATTTTTTGAGTTATCTCATGCCAAAGGGATTGGAGGAATTTTCAATTTGAAGGATAAAGGGGGTTAATATCTCCGGATCAAATTATCAGATTTACACCAAAAACTATACAGCTCAGCACATCAGTAACCTGAACACAATTATAAAGTAACTTGACAATCCAAGCAACATTTTTCAAGTTATCAAATGCCAAAGGGATTGGAGGAATTTTCAATTTGAAGGATAAAGGGTTAATATCTCAGGATGAAAATAACAGATTTACACAAAAACTATACAGCTCGGTACATCAGTAACCTGAACACAAATATAAAGTAACTTGACAGTACAAGCAATATTTTTCAAGTTATCGAATGCCAAAGGGATTGGAGGAATTTTCAATTTGAAGTATAAAGGGTTAATATCTCAGGATTAAATTATCAGATTTACACCAAAAACTATACAGCTCGGCACATCAGTAACCTGAACACAAATATAAAGTAACTTGACAATCCAAGCAATATTTTTCAAGTTATCGAATGCCAAAGGGCTTGGAGGAATTTTCAATTTGAAGGATAAAGGGTTAATATCTCAGGATGAAAATAACAGATTTACACCAAAAACTATACAGCTCAGCACATCAGTATCCTGAACACAAATATAAAGTAACCTGACAATCCAAGCAATATTTTTCAAGTTATCGAATGCCAAAGGGATTGGAGGAATTTTCAATTTGAAGGATAAAGGGTTAACCCTTTACCCAACGTAACGACCAAAACCGGCCAGCGCTATTCTCAAAAATCGCCAATTAATTTTCAAAATATTTTCATTTTTTGTCTCAAAAACATAGGTTATGACCCCTTGTTGGAACGAGCTCGTCGAGCTCATTCCAACGAGGGGTCATAACCTATGTTTTTGAGACAAAAAATGAAAAAAATTAGTTATTCAAGAATTTTTTTTGCAAGTGTCGTCATGTTAGGTAAAGGGTTAATATCTCAGGATCAAATCATCCGATTTACACCAAAAACTATACAGCTCGGCACATCAGTAACCTGAACACAAATATAAAGTAACTTGGCAATCCAAGCAATATTTTTCAAGTTATCGAATGCCAAAGAAATGGATACGGACGCCGGATGGACAGACGGACGGACAGACAAAGGATGGACGAACGACGGATGGTCACCCCGGATGCCGACATTATGTGTACCATACATAGTATGGGTACACATAAAAATGAACGCAGCAATTTCCGTAACTCCTCGGATAAATTCCGGAAAATAATGACGCCATAAATATATCTTCCAATCAAAGCAATAAAAAAATGAAAGTGTCAATGACACTGTAGCTCATCTTGTCAAGACAAAGACATGTACATGTATAGTATGTGACACAGCAATGACAAACATCTAGGTAATGACCTGATAACAAAGGTACATATAAAGTATTGTAATGGTCTGTACATAAATACTGAGCGTTGCATGTAACAAATGTATAGGTAAAGTATTGTAAAGGTGGTGACAGTCAGATGCTAAACTAGAAAAGAAATCTTTGAGTCCCAGAGTGGGTCTGAATGAACCCCAAAATATTTGTTCTCATAGCACAGTGATAACAAAGGCACCCCAAAACACACTCATTCCTGTCCCAAGGTGAAAACAAAGGTACCCAAGAAGTTTCGTAAAGATCAGTTCACAAATATGAGCTGTGTAGAGGTTGTGACAAAAAACTGATTGGACCTAATTTCTGTACAAAATGGCCACTGGCAGCCATCTTGAATTTTGGACTGTGCCCAGAAACACTCGTTCTCGTCCCAAGGTGATAACAAAGGTACCCAAGAAGTTTTGTGAAGATCGGTTCATAAATACAGCCTCTAGCCCGAGCCGTATTGACATGTGCACTTACAGAGTATAAGTAGCACTGAATAAATCAAAGTTCATCTAATTTGCATAATTTCTGCACAAGAAAAAACCCGTACTATATGTGATGTATTCCATGTTACTAAACATTCATACACAAATTTATTCAAATCAGAACTTTCATACAGAAGTTCTGTACAAAAGACTGACTGCACTAATTTTGGTACAAAATGCCTGCTGGTGGCCATCTTGAATTTCGGACCACACCCAAAAACACTCGTTCTCATCCCACGGTAATAACAAAGGTACCCAAGAAGTTTCGTAAAGATCGGTTCATAAATACGGCATCTAGCCTGAGCCGTATAGAAGTTGTGTACAAAAAACTGATTAGACCTAATTTCGATACAAAATGGCCACTGGCAGCCATCTTGAATTTTGGACCGCACCCAGAAACACTCGTTCTCGTCCCAAGGTGATAACAAAGGTACCCAAGACGTTTCGTGAAAATCGGTTCATAAATACAGACTCTAGCCCAAGCCGTATTGACATGTGTACTTACTGTGTGTAAGCAGCACTGAAAAAATCAAAGTTCATCTAATTTGCATAATTTCTGCACGAGAAAAAAACCCCGTATTATATGTGATATATCCCATGGTACTAAATTAAACATTCACACAAAAAAATATTAAAATCAGCGCTTTCATATGGAAGTTCTGTGCAAAAATCTGATTGCACCAAATTTTGTACAAAATGGCTGCCATCGGCCATCTTGAATTTCGGATCGGACCCCAAAACACTCGTTCTCGTCCCACAGTGATAACAAAGGTACCCAAGACGTTTCGTAAAGATCGGTTCATAAATACGGCCTCTAGCCCGAGCCGTATTGGCATTTGCACTTACAGTGCTGAAAGTAACACCAATGAAAGTGTCAATGACACTGTAGCTCAACTTGTCAAGACAAAGACATGTACATGTATAGTATGTGACACAGCAATGACAAACATCTAGGTAATGACCTGATAACAAAGGTACATATAAAGTATTGTAACGGTCTGTACATAAATACTGACCGTTGCCTGTAACAAATGTATAGGTAAAGTATTGTAAAGGTGGTGACAGTCAGATGCTAAACTAGAAAAGAAATCTTTGAGTCCCAGAGTGGGTCTGACTGAACCCCAAAATATTTGTTCTCATAGCACAGTGATAACAAAGGCACCCCAAAACACACTTGTTCCTGTCCCAAGGTGAAAACAAAAGTACTCAAGAAGTTTTGTGAAGATCAGTTCATAAATACGAGCTGTATAGAACTTGTGACAAAAAACTGAATGGACCTAATTTCGGTACAAAATGGCCACTGGCAGCCATCTTGAATTTTGGACCGTACCCAGAAACACTCATTCTCATCCCAAGGAGATAACAAAGGTACCCAAGAAGTTTTGTGAAGATCGGTTCATAAATACAGCCTCTACCCTGAGCCGTATTGACATGTGTGCTTACATTGTGTAAATAGCACTGAATAAATCAAAGTTCATCTAATTTGCATAATTTCGGCACGAAAAAAAACACCTTACAATATGTGATGTATTCCATGTTACTAAACATTCATACAAAAATTTATTCAAATCAGAACTTTCATACAGAAGTTCTATACAAAAGACTGATTGCACTAATTTTGGTACAAAATGGCTGCTGGTGGCCATCTTGAATTTCGGACCACACCCAAAAACACTCGCTCTCATCCCACGGTGATAACAAAGGTACCCAAGAAGTTTCGTAAAGATTGGTTCATAAATATGGCCTCTAGTCTGAGCTGTATAGAAGATGTGTACAAAAAACTGATTAGACCTAATTTCGGTACAAAATGGCCACTGGCAGCCATCTTGAATTTTAGACCGCACCCAGAAACACTCGTTCTCGTCCCAAGGTGATAATAAAGGTACCCAAGACATTTCGTGAAGATCAGTTCATAAATACAGACTCTAGTCTGAGCCGTATTGACATGTGTACTTACTGTGTGTAAGTCGCACTGAAAAAATCAAAGTTCATCTAATTTGCATAATTTCGGCACGAGAAAAAAACCCGTATTATATGTGATGCATCCCATGGTACTAAACATTCACACAAAATAATTATTCAAATCAGGGCTTTCATATGGAAGTTATGTGCAAAAATCTGATTGCACCTAATTTTGTACAAAATGGCTGCCATCGGCCATCTTGAATTTCGGACCGGACCCAAAAACACTCGTTCTCGTCCCACGGTGATACCAAAGGTACCCAAGAAGTTTCGTAAAGATCGGTTCATAAATACGGCCTCTAGCCCGAGCCGTATTGGCATTTGCACTTACAGTGCTGAAAGTAACCCCAAAAAACATCAAAATTAGTCTAATTTGCACAATTTACGTACGAGAAAAAACCCCGTATTATATGTGATGTATCCCATGGTACTAAACATTCATACAAAAAATTATTCAAATCAGAGCTTTCATATGGAAGTTCTGTACAAAAAACAGATTTCTGCATCGTCGGTACAAAATGGTGGCTGGCAGCCATCTTGAATTTCTGACCGCACCCAAAAACACTCGTTCTCGTCCCACGGTCATAACAAAGGTACCCAAGAAGTTTCGTAAAGATCGGTTCATAAATACGGCCTCTAGCCCGAGCCATAGCAGCTTGGCACTTACAGCTCTGAAAGTAACACTAAATAAATCAAAGTCAGTCTAATTTGCATAATTTACGCAGGAGAAAAAAACCCGTATTATATGTGATGTATCCCATGGTACTAAACATTTATACAAAACTTTATTCAAATCAGAACTTTCATACAGAAGTTCTGTACAAAAAACTGATTTTTGCATCATCGGTACAAAATGGCCACTGGCAGCCATCTTGAATTTCGGACCACACCTAAAAACACTCGTTCCCGTCCCAGGGTCATAACAAAGGTACACAAGAAGTTTCGTAAAGATCGGTTCATAAATACGAGCTCTAGCCCGAGCCATAGCCAATTGTTGACGTACGGACAGACGGACAGACGGCCAGACGGACGACGGGCCATGACAATAGCTCAAATTTGACTTCGTCAAAGTTGAGCTAAAAAACATCAAAGTTAGTCTAATTTGCATGATTTACGCACAAGAAAAAAACCCGTATTATATGTGATGTATCCCATGGTACTAAACATTCATACAAAAAATTATTCAAATCAGAGCTTTCATATGGAAGTTCTGTACAAAAAACAGATTTCTGCATCGTCGGTACAAAATGGCAGCTGGCAGCCATCTTGAATTTCGGACCGCACCCAAAAACACTCGTTCTCGTCCCACAGTCATAGCAAAGGTACCCAAGAAGTTTCGTAAAGATCGGTTCATAAATACGGCCTCTAGCCCGAGGCATAGCAGCTTGGCACTTACAGCTCTGAAAGTAACACTAAATAAATCAAAGTCAGTCTAATTTGCATAATTTACGCACAAGAAAAAAACCCGTATTATATGTGATGTATCCCATGGTACTAAACATTTATACAAAACTTTATTCAAATCAGAACTTTCATACAGAAGTTCTGTACAAAAAACTGATTTTTGCATCATCGGTACAAAATGGCCGCTGGCAGCCATCTTGAATTTTGGACCACACCTAAAAACACTCGTTCCCGTCCCAGGGTCATAACAAAGGTACACAAGAAGTTTTGTAAAGATCGGTTCATAAATACGACCTCTAGCCTGAGCCATAGCCAATTGTTGATGTACGGAGAGACGGACAGACGGACGACGGGCCATGACAATAGCTCAAATTTGACTTTGTCAAAGTTGAGCTAATTATCTTTCAATCAGAGCACTGGAAAATAATATCTTCCAAGCAAAACGCAGATAAATGTAGTTATCTCAAAATTTGGTTGGCCCCCTGTTCTTTACCAGTAAATGTAGGCCTACTGCACTTTAGGCCTAATGCATCACTTTTGTTCGCTTTTAGGTTTGCCTAAATTTCATATTATGTGATGTATTCCATGTTACTAAACATTCATTCAGAAATTTATTCAAATCAGAACCTTCATTTAGAAGTTCTGTACCAAAAACTGATTGTACCTAATTTTGGTACAAAATGGCCGCCAGCAGCCATGTTGAATTTCGGACCGCACCCAAAAACACTCGTTCTCGTCTCAAGGTGACAACAAAGGTACCCAAGAAGTTTCGTGAAGTTCGGTTCATAAATACAGCCTCTAGCCCGAGCTGTATTGACATATGCACTTACTGTGTATAAGTTGCACTTAATAAATCAAAGTTCATCTAATTTGCATAATTTCTGCTCAAGAAAAAAACCCGTATTATATGTGATGTATTCCATGTTGCTAAATAGTCATACAAAAATTTATTCAAATCAGAACTTTCATACAGAAGTTCTGTACAAAAAACTGATTGCACTAATTTTGGTACAAAATGGCTGCTGGTCGCCATCTTGAATTTCGGACTGCACCCAGAAACACTCGTTCTCGTCCCACGGTGATAACAAAAGTACCGAAGAAATTTCGTAAAGATCAGTCCTTAAATACAGCCTCTAGCATGAGCCATATAGAAGTCATGTACAAAAAACTGATTGGACCTAATTTCGGTACAAAATGGCCACTGGCAGCCATCTTGAATTTTGGACCATGCCCAGAAACACTCGTTCTTGTCCTAAGGTGATAACAAAGGTACCCAAGAAGTTTCGTGAAGATCGGTTCATAAATGCAGCCTCTAGCCCGAGCCGTATTGACATGTGCACTTACTGTGTATAAGTACATGTAGCACTGATTAAATCAAAGCTCATCTAAATTGCATAATTTCTGCACGAGACAAAAACCTGTATTATATGTGATGTATTCCATGTTATTAAACATTCATTCAAATCAGAACCTTCATATAGAAGTTCTGTACCAAAAACTGATTGCACTTAAGTTTGGTACAAAATGGCCTCCGACAGCCATCTTGAATTTCGGACCGCACCCAAAAACACTCGTTCTTGTCCCAAGATGATAACAAAGGTACCCAAGAAGTTTCATGAAGATCAGTTCATAAATACAGCATCCAGCCTTAGCCAAATTGACATGTGCACGTACAGTGTATAAGTAGCACTGAATAAATCAAAGTTCATCTAATTTGCATAATTTCTGCACGAGAAAAAAACCTGTATTATATGTGATGTATTAATTCCATGTTACTAAACATTCATACAAAACTTTATTCAAGTTCTGTACCAAAAACTGATTGCACTAACTAAAGTACAAAATGGATGCTGGTGGCCATCTTGAATGTCGGTCTGCATCCAAAAACACTCGTTCTCGTCCCAAGGTGATAACAAAGGTACCCAAGAAGTTTCATGAAGATCGGTTCATAAATACAACCTCCATCCCTAGCCGTATTGACATGTGCACTTACAATGTATAAGTAGCACTGAATAAATCAAAGTTCATCTAATTTGCATAATTTCTGCACGAGAAAAAAACCTGTATTATATGTGATGTATTCCATGTTACTAAACATTCATACAAAACTTTATTCAAATCGGAACTTTCATACAGAAGTTCTGTACCAAAAACTAATTGCACTAACTAAAGTACAAAATGGCTGCTGGTGGCCATCTTGAATTTCGGACTGCACCCAAAAACACTCGTTCTCATCCCACAAATAACAAAGGTACTCAAGAAGTTTCGTAATGATAGGTTCATAAATATGGCCTCTAACCCGAGCCGTATTGAATTGTTGAAGGACAGACGGACGACTGCTCGTGGCATAACCTCAAATTTGACTTACATCAAAGTTGAGCTAAAAATCTTCTTCTTCAGAACTACCAATCAGTATCTTTTAATGTTTGGTATACATCATTGTTATAAGGGTCAGATTCAAGATTGTTTAAACCAAGTCCCTTGGTTAATATTTGGGCTTCCTACAGAAGCCCAAATTTTAACTTTGTTCAATACGGAGGATAAGTTTAAAAAAAAACTCTTCTTCATATCCACCAGTCAGAATGCTTTCATATTTGGTAAAGAACACCTCTAGGGGGGGTCAGATTCAAGTTTGTTCAATTCGAGTGCCTGGGTTAATATTTGGGCTCCATATGGGAACCTGAAATTTAACCTAATACAATGTGAGGGAATTTCTTCAAAAATCTTTTCAGATCCACTCGTCAGAATGCTTCCACATTTGTAATACAACATCTCTAGAGGGGTCAGATTCAAGTTTGTTCAAATCGGATCCATAGGTTAATATTTGGGTTCACTAATGGTAGCCCAAACGTTAACTCAGTGCAGTATGAAGAAATTTCTTTAAAATTTCTCTTCTTCAGATCGTTATAACAGTCAGAATGCTTTCATATTTGGAACACAACATCTCCAGAAAAGTCAGATTCAACTACGTTCAAATCGAGAGCTTGGATTAATATTTGGGCTCCCTATGGGAGCTGGAATTGGCCATGTTGCTGAAGAATTAAAAATTTTGTATTCAGTATCCTCTAGTTTTTTTGTTTTTTTTTGCAAATATGCATTTTTTCGATGCCCCCATACACAACACTCTGATACAAATGATGGAAATTTTTTAACCGTTCAATTCTACTGGTCCTAAGGTTCTTCATACCAAATAACAGTTCTGTGTGGTTTGGAAAATATGGGCATTTGAAAATATTTCTATTTTTAGCTAGTTTTTCAAAGGCAAATATTGCTCCACGGACTGTGTTTGAACACAGGGCTGTCACGATTTTTAAATTTAGGAATCGATTAATCGTCGCAAATAATCGATAATAATCGATTAATCGTACCTAGATGACCCCCACCCCTCTCTCTCTCTTTGAAGTCGATAAAAATGAAGTTCAAGTCAGCTGACCTACCTCAAGTAAACAACGAAGACGATCAACTTTTTGGTACATTCAAAGCTTTGATGTTCTGAACTTTTGAACCGTCAGTGTAATAATCAAGACCGGTCGGCAGTTGCGATCTTCGCAACTGCCGACCGGTCTTGATTATTACACTGACGGTTCAAAGATTCAGAACATCAAAGCTTTGATGAATGTACCTGGAAGACAAATGCTTCCAACGGCTTCTGGGGGATTAACATCGATGTTCTTAACTCAATACTTTTGGAAACAATACTTTTTTCATCAAATTTTCTTTTAATTATTAAACATCTAAAACGGGATACAACTTACCGATCATTTGACAACGAAAAATACTAATCGATTTTGCCGTGACTGTTCAACAATCGATTAATCAATTGATCGTGACAGCCCTATTTGAACAAACTTGATTCTACACCTCAAAAGGAAGCTCCATACCAAATATCAAGTCATTGTACCCACTGGTTCATGAGAAGAAGATTTAAAAAAAACAAAAGGCCCGAATGGGCCTTAATTGCTCACCTGATAAAGTGGTTCAAAGAAGTATTTTGGGTCACATTCAGTTTGTCATGGTTCATCAACACTACAGATGAATGAAGTCATAAAATTATTCATAATTGTGTCCATTTCAGATGATTATTATTATGAAAGGATTCTGACTGGTGGATCTGAAGAAGATTTTTAATGATTAATCCCCATATTGCACTAAGTTGAAATTTGGCCTCCATAGGAAGCTCAAATATTAACCAAAGGACCTGATTTGAACAATCTTGAATCTGGCCCTCATAACAATGATGTATACCAAACCAAAAAATCGCGACGGGTGGTGCAATCTCACAAAATTCTAAGTTCATCAAGGGCCATAACTCCAAGAAAAATATTTGGAACAACACATGCATTGAACAGTGGCTAGACATCAATAAGATACACTTACATGCCAAATATAAAGTGATTCCATCAAGTATTTGAAAAGTTATTGAGTTTTGAAACTCGTTGGTTACAGACAGACTGACAGACAAACTCGTTGGTCATGGACAGACCGACAGACATTGCCACTTATAGAGCTGCTAGTCGCAGCTAAAAAGATTGTGACTGGTGGTTCTGAAGAAGATTTTTAAAGATTATTCCCCATACTGTCCCCAAGTTAAATATTTGGGCTCCTGTATTGAGCCCAAATATGAACCAAGGGACTTCATTTTAACAAACCTGCATCTGACCACCCTATGGATGCTGTATACCAAATATCAAAAGAATTTGATCAGTGTTTCTGGAGAATCAGGCTTGGCATTTTGAAAATTGCAGGAGGACCATTATGGTTTGCCTCAAATCACCACAGGAGGGCCATTTTGGGTTCATCTAAAATGACCCCAGGAGGGTCATTTATGATTTCTGGGAGCCATTTTGTTTCAGTCTGCTGGGTAGACAGCTAATGTCATTTTAAGGTACAGTACGTGGAGAGTGGATTGTAACTAAATCACCCAAACTATAACTTTCAGATTTTATACAATGGACAAAAAACACAAGCAATGTTTCAGCCAATGGACCTCTGGGTTTAACCCGGAGGTCCATTGGTTGCAACTTTTCCTGTGCTTGTTGTGCTTTGCAACAAATTTGCAATTATTGCTTGGGTGGAATCTCCACTATGCAGGTGATTTAGTGACAATACACTCTCCACGTACTGTTATGGTTTGTGTAATTATGATGTACGTCATCACATAATGTATATTTGGAAAGTTACTTACTGTCTCTGGGTGACTGCTTTGACACACTACAAACTTCACAAACTGTGCTTTTGTTACATGTACCTCCTTCAATCCACGAAAATTGCCATTTGAGGCAGACAATTTTGAGGTGCCTTCGACTGAATTAAGGAGCCGCAGAAATCGGGGTTTGGCAGACGTTTGAACTTAGACGGGCAAATGTGGCCCCGGGTGATCGCTCGCCTCAAAATGACAAGCCTGGAGAATATTTTTTTTTAAACTGTTTTTGCAAATATGCTGACTCAGATGTTTTTGATGCCCCTCCTCAGAACACCCTGACACAACCAGTGGCAATTTTTTCATCATTGAATTCTACGGGTCCTTAGGATGATTCATACCAAATAACAGTTCTCTGTTCTGTGTGGTTTGGGAAATATGGGTGTTTGAAAATATTTCTATTTTTAGTTCCTGGAGTTCCCACTGGGTCAAGTACTTAGGACTCAGTAATACCACATACCAAATTTGGTTCAAACCGGACCATTGGGTCAGAAAATAAAAATAGGCCGATGAAATCGTCAGATGTGTACCCATACGCGCAATTAGTAGAAAGCTGTATGACGGAGGGCCACCACGGATGCTGACATAATGTGCACCATACAAGGTATGGTTACATATAGAAATGGATTGGAGGAGTGGCTAATTTGATGGATAAAGGGTTAATATCTCCAGATCAAATTATCAGATTTACATAAAAAACTATACAGCACAGCACATCAGTAACCTGAATAAATATATACAGTAACATGACAATCGGATTGATATTTTTTGAGTTATCTCATGCCAAAGGGATTGGAGGAATTTTCAATTTGAAGGATAAAGGGGGTTAATATCTCCGGATCAAATTATCAGATTTACACCAAAAACTATACAGCTCAGCACATCAGTAACTTGAACACAATTATAAAGTAACTTGACAATCCAAGCAATATTTTTCAAGTTATCGAATGCGAAAGGGATTGGAGGAATTTTCAATTTGAAGGATAACGGGTTATTAATATCTCAGGATTAAATTATCAGATTTACACCAAAAACTATACAGCTCAGCACATCAGTAACCTGAACACAAATATAAAGTAATTTGACAATCCAAGCAATATTTTTCAAGTTATTGAATGCCAAAGGGATTGGAGGAACTTTCAATTTGAAGGATAAAGGGTTAATATCTCAGGATCAAAATAACAGATTTACACCAAAAACTACACATCTCGGCACATCAGTAACCTGAACACAAATATAAAGTAACTTGACAATCCAAGTAATATTTTTCAAGTTATCGAATGCCAAAGGGATTGGAGGAATTTTCAATTTGAAGGATAAAGGGGGTTAATATCTCGGGATCAAATCATCAGATTTACACCAAAAACTATACAGCTCGGCACATCAGTAACCTGAACACAAATATAAAGTAACTAGACAATCCAGCAATATTCTTCAAGTTATCGAATGCCAAAGGGATTGGAGGAATTTTCAATTTGAAGGATAAAGGATTAATATCTCGGGATCAAATTATCCGATTTACACCAAAAACTATACAGCTCGGCACATCAGTAACCTGAACACAAATATAAAGTAACTTGACAATCCAAGCAATATTTTTCAAGTTATCGAATGCCAAAAGGATTGGAGGAATTTTCAATTTGTAGGATAAAGGGTTAATATCTCAGGATTAAATTATCAGATTTACACCAAAAACTATACAGCTCGGCACATCAGTAACCTGAACACAAATATAAAGTAACTTGACAATCCAAGTAATATTTTTCAAGTTATTGAATGCCAAAGGGATTGGAGAAATTTTCAATTTGAAGGATAAAGGGTTAATATCTCAGGATCAAAATAACAGATTTACACCAAAAACTATACAGCTCGGCACATCAGTAACCTGAACACAAATATAATGTAACTTGACAATCCAAGCAATATTTTTCAAGTTATCGAATGCCAAAGAGATTGGAGGAATTTTCAATTTGAAGGATAAAGGGTTAATATCTCAGGATCAAATTATCCGATTTACACCAAAAACTATACAGCTTGGCACATCAGTAACCTGAACACAAATATAAAGTAACTTGACAATCCAAGCAATATTTTTTAAGTTATCGAATGACAAAGAAATGGATACGGACACTGGACAGACAGATGGACAGACGGACGGACAAAGGATGGACTAATGACGGATGGTCACCCCGGATGCCGGCATTATGTGTACCATACATAGTATGGGCACACATAAAAATTAATTTTGGGCGGGGCCAAAAACCTTGCCCCTCCCATTAGAAAGGTAAATATTGCTCCACGAACTTCGTTTCAACCAACTTGATTCTACACCTCAAAAGAAAGCTCCATACGAAATATCAAGTCACTGTACCCACTAGTTCACAAGGAGATTTTTACAAATTCTGACGCATTTTCCTCACCGCCACCCTATGGGGATGGCCATGTTGATTTGAACAAAAATGCAATGCCCCTACAGGACCATCACTTACACAAACTTTCACTTGAATTGGGCCACTGCTTTTGGATGAGAGGACTCAAACACAACCGCGGACGCAGGATGATGGGCGCCAGGCGACAGACAATAAGTGATGACAATGTCTCACACTGACTTTCCGTCTGGTGAGCTAATAAACAGGGAGATTTGAGAGGACACACACTGCATGTTGATGAGGCTGCATCCCCTTAAAATGGTAGAGTCACGCGTTTTTTTATTCACCCAAGAATATACTTTTATATGCAAGCCTGCAAATAATAATTTATTTGGTGCCTGTCATTGTGACAGGTACCACCAGTTTTGTGCCAGTCATCAAAGACTTTGTACCTGTCATAATGTTTAAACACAGTCGGCACTTGATAACTCGAACTCGGATAACTCAAATATATGAGATAACCCTAAGTTGGCTATCAGTCCCAGCAATTTGGGCTTTACAACCCTCCTTCAACCCTCCCCGGAAATATTGACCGTCCTTGACAATGTCAGTGACGGCCTATATTTTCTGGGATGTGTGGAGGTGTTTTCCCTTGTCCAATTTCCAAGTTTCTGTGTTCTTGTGTTCAAGGCTTTCAAATACCTCAAATACTTCCAAAGTGCATAACTCAAAGACCGAGATAAGTTGAAGTTATTGGTTGGTCCGGTAAACATTGAGTTTACGAGTTTCGACTGTGTATGTGGTTCTTGACATTTTGTTACAAAATTTCAGGGGTTAGCATGTTATTAGTTCAATGTATCATGGTGGTGTGTGTTGTATATGCAGATCTGACAATAATCTTGGCTTATTATCATTTCTTGGAACAATAAATGATAATAAGTCAAGAATTTGGTTCTGTTAAATTCTACACAAATTGAAACCAACTTCTACTTAAGTTCTAATAAATTGTACTGGTCATGATGACAGGCACAATTGAATTGGTGCCTGTCAAACATGCAAATTGTGCCTGTCAGTGACCATGACAGGCTGCTTATTTGCTGGCTTGTTTATATGGAGAATTATGACTCGACATGTCATCTCAAAACATTTTTTCTCCTACGCACACAATAAATACTCTGTGCATTGGCGTGCAACACTACAGTTAAAACTAGAACTCTTGTCACGAATAGTGCGCTTATTTAGGCTTAATTGTGCGTTGGAATTGCGCGCAATTGCCATATCGAATGGCATCCAAAGCACGGCAGGTTCTCCTGGTTACTCATAGCAAACACATGCAATGTTTCTGCCAATGGACCTCCGGGTTACCCGGAGGTCCATTGGCTGAAACATTGCTTGTGCACAGGCCATATGTACAGAATTTGAAAGCTTTACTTGGGCCATAACGCGTACATTAACGCGCATATCAACGTGCTATTTGTACGCATTTCATGACAGGACTTCTAGTTTTAACTGTAAGTCAGATAATGACTGTGGTAATCAACACAGGAAGCTCAACAAAGTACAAGGATATAAATCATTTTGCTTTTGTATTAAACTTTGTATTTTTGGTTCCTGGATATGAGGGGGCTGCTAAGTGTCTAGCACTTGTCCTCCAATCCACTTGGTCATATATGCAAATAAAATATTTTTAATTTAGAAAAATGAAACTGTGTGACATGCACTTGGTCATATATGCAAATAAAATAAATTTATAAACTAAACTAAATTAATCAGTTTTACTGGGTCATTCTTGTCAAACCAAGACAGATTTTGAAAAGGGAAGGTCTGTGTCAGATGCAGGTATTCTTTTAATGAATAACAAAATATCAATTATACAACAAAAATACAGAAATACCACTGCTTGTACACTGTATAAGTAACCCAAACTATTACCTAAATATAATTTTGAAGGACTTCCCATCACATTTTCCATGAAAATGAAATTCAAGAACTTTGAAGCACTTTCAAAGACAATGAAACCCACCACAATTATTTTCAATTTAGAAAAATGAAACTGTGTGACATGCACTTAGGTGCTATGGAAGAAGTGTAAACTTGTGCCAGGGATAAAATGCTGAGTCTCTTTTTATCGAGCTTTGGGGGTGAAAAGTCTAGAGCTGAAATGACTGACCGGATATATGGTTACAAACCGGTTACTAACACAGCCTTTTGAAAAAGCTGTCGGCCAGATAACCATAATGTTAATATTGTATATTATCCATAGTATAAACCAAAAACCCAAACCAAGTTACCCAACCCAGTCACTGAATATCAAAACTTTCTGTATTTTCAAACTGTCCTACATACACCATTTATAGGGCCTTGCTGATAACAGTTGAAGAGTTCATTTTCACCAAATTTAGTTGTGGAGGAGGAAGCCAACAGCCAAGTCAGTCCCTCCTGAAGCTGTCACTGGTAGTCTGGTAATATCAGTGGCAGATTCAAGTGGGTCAGACCTGGTTCTAATCTCCCCATTAAGATTTTTAACATATTCATTTCAAGCTTGTCATACATATTATTAATATTATCCTTCCTACTTATTTGTCCCTGGAATGGACGGTGGAAGTGGTACTGACCATGCATCTCCTAATGAATTCCAAATCTTGTACTCAACCGACTGATATTCTCTGGAAGTAAACAGTTTAAATTTAGTTGATGGGGAAATCTGAACTGACTTTGGGTCAATATTGCATCCAGAATGAGTAAAGTCTGAAATTTTGAAATACAACTGTGCATAGATGTTTTGACTTGCAGCAAAGGGATCATCACTTTGTTTTTCTCTTTTGGGTGAATCAGAAAACTTCACAGTAGCATTCAGAGTGATTTCCCCTGATTTACTTGGAAACTTCTGCCCCACATTCCAAACTAATATCTTTTTATCAGGAGAAGTGATGACATTGCCTTGTGTAGGTGAAGCATCAAAACTGTTTATTTTACCTCTAGTTGGAAATGGAATTTGAAGTTCACAATACTCAAACAAGTTCTTAACTTTGCTATTTAGGGCAAGTTTCAATGTTATGCTTGCTAGTTTCATGTCTCCCTTCATTTGAAATGAACCTTTTATTGGTAGCTCATTTAGTCTACAAGCTGTATAATGAGCTAGTGTAAACATTTCTCCAGTTGGTGTGAATCGTATCCTTCTTGGAATGACACGTGGTTCCCTTGTACCATCTTCTTGAGTTAATGATGCCGAGTCAGCACTCTGAACACAGTGATGGATTAATAAATGATCCAGTGGTATTGCATTACCATCAGATGATACATGGGATATGTTTAATGTTACATCTGGCATAGGTCCCTCCAAGTCAGCTTTGCATGTTACAGAACCATACAAGTTCCATACATCAGGAGTGCTGCTATCATTGTATTGTATTGCTCGAATGTACTCTATCACAGACAAATGTATTTGAGCTTTTCCTTTATAGATGCCAGGTTTCCATGATGGTTGCCTCTGTGTTTTCAATATGCCTGATCTACCAGTATTAGGAAATGAGCAAATCTTTGTTGACAGTGACTCTGCATTACAATCTCTCAATCTTCCAAATGGTACAGCTTCTGACAAAAACACATTCAGTTGTCCAATACGAGAGACAAGGTCTTGGTTTGAATGTGACTTTAAATAGTCAAATATGCCACACAAAAGGGAAAACCCCACTGAGACTCCAGGTATATCTATTAATGGGGGGCATTCAGATGTTGATTTATAAACTACATGTACTTCTGGCAGACAGCAGATCAACAATCCACCTTGCTCAATTATTACCACAGGCCAGAGTTCTCCCTTTGTTGTGTTCACACCAAAAACTGGTTTTTGGTCTTCCTTTTTACACGAATCTCTAAATGCGTTGAAACCTGAAGTCTTACTTGTTGCTTCCAGCTGGACAAGTAACGAAGCAACAAACTCAGAATTTGTTGGTAATTGTACATAACCGACCGTATCTTTAATTTTTGTTTCAACTGTTGGAAAATAGCGAAAGAAAAGGAGCTGGGTCTCCTCTATAGAATGGCTAGCAGGTCTTGTCAAAATCCATATGGCTCTGATACTCATACCTGCATCAAAATGAACCGCTCGTTTTGTCTTTTCTTGTTTTGTTTTTTAGACGGTAAATTACACCAGATATCACGTTTGTTTATAGCACGACAATAGATAACATAATCTTCTTTTTATGTGCGTTATCAATTCAATTCGAAAATAACATCGCGCAATAATTGGATGTTTCGCACGAAAATGTGATCCGTAATCTCTAAACATTTTACAACTCAGAAGCTTGAATTAAATTCCCCGTTCTTTTGAAACTGGACACAAAAACATGATGGGCGTTTTTCACGCGGCACGGAAACTGACCAGAAACATTTCGCACAGTGGCGTTTCATACACCGGTTGTCTCGTGTTCAAAATACGGTGTTTCAGACAAAAACAAGAATACGTTTGATACACGGACAAAATATATTGACGGTGGCTAGGCCTATATCACGAGCTCCCGCGAAATAGCATGCAAGCTATATCACGGGTCCGATTGAAATTGTAGTTCAGCGATCTGAACGTAGTGGCTACCCCTCTTTATCTTATACCTGTTGAAGATATAACCCATGTGTTATAGATTATCTATAACACATACCCCTATGTCATATAGATTGGAGAACGATTGGAGACACGAAATCATCCCCAAAACCCTTTTAAAAATGCAGAAAAGAACAAAAATGGTCGGTATAAGATAAATACAACAATACCATAGTGTGTTTTGATATGTTTGATATCTCAACTCGTTGAAAGTGAGTTTTTTTCGCTCGGCAAGCCTCGCGAAAAAAACTCACTTTCAACTCGTTGAGATATCAAACATATCAAAACACACTATGGTATTATGGGTCCTACTATTTAACGAACACAAACGAACATAAACGAACAGAAGAGAAAATAATAGGAAACACAAGTTAAAAATGGTTGAGGGTGCATATGCAGGTATATGTGGGTATATATTATTCGTTTGTAAAATTTTATTCTCTTCTGATGAGTATTTTGATGATTAATAAGGTTTATAAAATGTACGACGGCGCGAAATTCTTGTGTTCGTAAAGTAGTAGCCTGCTTGAAGCTGTCGACAAGATGCGACAAAGGTGTGAAATCAATTAGCTGTCTCTCTGAGGAAGAATGTCGCTGATGAAAACAGCGAAATTTAGGTTTAAGAGGATGGCAAGCGCCTATTTTAATCGTGTGTAAAATTGTATCCACGTCTGATGAGTATTTTAGAGATAAATAAAGATTATAGCCATTATTTGGATTGACAAACATGCATCAAACTCTCGCTTTGGATTCCGAGGACGCATCACGGCGAGTCGGGGACAAACCGTGATCTACCCTCAGAAAGCGGAGCAAGACTCGGATACATGTAGCATATTGTACACCCACATAATGATAATAATCTAAAGATCTTAAAATATCTTGGGGATAAGTCATTAAAACCCAGTTTAAGCTTTCCTGAACACTTTCCCCGAACAAGCTCACCCTCCACCAACGCGGGCTCCCACTAACTAGAGAGGACAACCAGGCGCGTAGCCAGGAAAAAGTTTCCAGGGGGGGGGGGGGGGGGGGGTAACAGGGGTGTGTGGGGGGTATAGCCATCAGATGCGCGAAAGGCGGGGGTGCTGGGGGGTCCTTCTCCAGGAATTTTTTTTCGGGGGGGGGGGGGGGGGGGGGGTGTTCTCCCCCCAGTAAAATTTTAAAATCTAAGTCTACTGGCGGAAAACATTTGGAAGGGGACACAGCTAGATTTTGGGGAGGGGGTAAGTGCCCCCCCCCCAGCCCCATGTGGCTACGACATTGGGGACAGCCCTACCCATACTCTCCTAGAAACGCGACCCGAGAAAAAAAACCCGCCCCCCCCCCGCCCCACACTGACTCTCTCCAACGAGGGGGACACCCCGGGCTCTTTCCAGGAAGATGGTTCCATGATACAGTAACCGCTTCGCGGTGATGTCTTCTACATACACCCCATCCCGTTTTTTTTTTTTTATTTAAATTAAAAAAAAAAATTAGCAATAAATTTTAAACTCCCCTCATCCTTTGCCCGGGCTTGGCACCGGTGGACTTAACAAAGTCAAATCAGGCGGATTTTGAGTTTTTATGTTTTCCAAACAATTATTATATTTCTTCTTTGGTAGATATATTCTGATTTTCTTTTCAATTCACTGCCTTACCATAATTATATTTGATGTGAAAGAATGAGTTTTCCAAAATAAATTTAGGAATTCTGTCTATAAGATGCGACACAGGTGTGAAATTAATCAGTTGTCAATCCGAGTTGGATTATCGCTAAAATAAAAAAAGGGGGGGGGGGGGGGGGGGGGGGAGAGATATAAGTTTAAAATGTTGGAGAGCGTAAATTTTAACCGTGTTATTTTTCTTATCTTTCTGGATTTCTGTTTTATCGTTGACAGTCAAGTCTTCTGATCTTTAACGGGGTTAAGTTGTTTTTGTAATAAGTGCAACTTGATTGTTTTTATAACAATAACTTTGGTCTTGAGAACAAAAACATATCAGCCTGTTTGAAGTACAGCTTGGTTATTTTCCGCGGCTTGTACTGTCAGTAGCCAAAGGCACTGCTATGTCAAAAATGACCAAAAAAGCCGAATGTTGTACGGCTGCGGTAAAAAAGGGAAAAGTGTTCAGGAAAGCTTAAACTGGGTTTTAATGACTTATCCCCAAGATATTGTAAGATCTTTAGATTATTATCATTATGTGGGTGTACAATATGCTACATGTATCCGAGTCTTGCTCCGCTTCCTAAGGGTGGATCACGGTTTGTCCCCGACTCGCCGTGATGCGTCCTCGGAATCCAAAGCGTGAGTTTGATGCATGTTTGTCAATCCAAATAATGGCTATAATCTTTATTTATCACTAAAATACTCATCAGACGTGGATACAATTTTACACACGATTAAAATAGGCGCTTGCCATCCTCTTAAACCTAAATTTCGCTGTTTTCCTCAGCGACATTCTTCCTCAGAGAGACAGCTAATTGATTTCACACCTTTGTCGCATCTTGTCGACAGCTTCAAGCAGGCTACTACTTTACGAACACAAGAATTTCGCGCCGTCGTACATTTTATAAACCTTATTAATCATCAAAATACTCATCAGAAGAGAATAAAATTTTACAAACGAATAATATATACCCACATATACCTGCATATGCACCCCCAACCATTTTTAACTTGTATTTCCTATTATTTTCTCTTCTGTTCGTTTATGTTCGTTTATGTTCGTTTATGTTCGTTTGTGTTCGTTAAATAGTTGGACCGGGTATTATCGTATATATGTTCAGATTCTTCCCATTCAATCCTATAACAAAAGTTCCCATTAAGTTTTTAACGGAACTCAAAACTCGAAATTAGGAATATATATATCAAGCTTTCTCCCTTATTACCGGCTGCAATCAATAGTACACGTATTTCCTTACATTTGGACAGAGTTTATTAACCCGAACTAGGTTTTATCCTTTAATTATTGTCATTTGTGTACTCGTGAGGCGGCAACGGAGATTTGGAAATCGGCCATGTTTTTGTTTAAATATAAAACAGTAAAAACAATAACCCGGTAATGGCGCCGAATCGAATAGAACTTTTCATAGATGCGGAATAGGAAATTCGATCGCAATTGCGCAGAATGGGTTTGATAATCTGCTCTGTGTGAATGCGACCGAGATTGATGACCTCCTCTGCGCGAATGAGATCGAGATTCCGATTCTGCACCGATGAAAAGGTATATTCGTTTCGATGCCATTACTGGGTTATTGTTTTTACTGTTTTATAATTAAACAAAAACATGGCCGATTTCGAAATCTCCGTTGCCGCCTCACGAGTACACAAATAACGATAATTAAAGGATAAAACCTAGTTTGGATTAATAAACTCTGCCCAAATGTAAGGAAATACGTGTACTATCGATTGCAGTCGGTAATAAGGGCGAAAGCTTGATATATATTCCTAATTTCGAGTTTTGAGTTCCCATAAAAACTTGATGGGAACTTTTCTGTACTTTCCCCATCCACTTTGATACTCTGCACACTACTTTTCCCCCGTTTATTTACCCAGTTCCAAAATACGTTTGAGCTCGAACTCCCCGTTTTCTTTATTGTTCTGGCAAGACTGCAATTGCGCTCCTTCCTATTATTATCCTTTATCTCATTCACCTTTTTCCGTGCCAGTTCATATTCTCCTTTCATTAGTCTCGTGTCATTGTTATCCACCCCTTTAAGCTTCCTACTTCTTCTGTAAGCAGCGCATTTTACCTTCCTTTCTTTTATAGCCTTTTTCAGTCCCTCGTTAACCCTGTATCCAAGCTCTCGTTGGGACCCTCACCCTTCCTATACACTCCTTCCCTGCCTCTGTTAGGCTATTTACTATGCCATCTGAAATACTCTGGACATGTGCATCCCTAGGTATACATTCAAGATTTGGTTTTAGTTTTTCCCGAAACTGCTTCCAGTCGGCTCCTTGTTTTAGTCCCCAAACTTCCTTGAAGGTATTTCTGTCTCTATTAGTCTTTTTGCCCATAATCTTAACTGTTATCAGGTTGTGATCACTACCCAAGTCATTTTTTCCCTCGTCATCTATTTCTACATCTATAACCTCCCTCCATACGCTAATGTCAGTGAGTATATAATCAATTATTGTTTTCTTATCGTTCCTCTCCCAGGTCCATTTACCCTTACATTTCGCATCCCTGTTCAGGATCTTTAAACCAAGCTCTTTTGATAGGTCCAACATCTTCCTCCCATTCGTGTTAATTTTCCTATCACCTCCCTGTATGCCCTCCTCCTTATCCCCGATGTGCCCATTGAAGTCCCCCATTAGGACAATACTGAACCCTCTGCTCCCAAGCTCTGTGATATTCGATCTAAGAGTTGTATATATTGAATCATTCCACTCGGGCTTACTTCCCTCCACTGCTAAGTATACAACACCAACGGCAACACTCCTGCTTCCTAACTTGATTTTTGCCCAGACTATTTCGTTGGATACTGGAATCTGAGTCCTTGCTTCTGTGAGATCTGTAATCAATGAGGGCTGTAATTCCTCTTTAGCGTAGATGCCAACACCCCCACCCCGTTTCTGACCCTCAGTTCGCCCAGCTCCTATCCACACGCAACCCTTCATCTGATCAACCCGCTCATCCCGTCGTATCCACGTCTCACTTAGACCCCCCACTACGTTCAGATCGCTGAACTAATTGAAATAGCTGTTAGTGGAAAAGTAAACATCATTAAGACTATAGGAAAACAGGGGGGGGGGGGGGGGGGGGGGGGGGGAGGTTGTCAAGTTCCAATGTACTCTTGTAGGAATGGGTAGATAGAACTAGACAACGCAATACCCCATAGAGTATTAAGATGGGTGGCAGTAACACTGGTGACCAGTACAGCATCGCCGCAGATACAGTCAAGCAGTGGAAGAGAGTAGATGATAGTGGTGAAAAGTACTTTGAAAGGGTGCTGGTCAAAACGAATTACACCCAAACCGACCTCCAGCCAAACCGGCCTCCACAATTTCGCCCAAACCGGCCTCCACAAATACACCTAAACCGGCCTCCGCCAGATTTTTTTTCTTTTAAATTTTCTAAATTTTATTCATACCCATTTCTTTGTAATCTTTGAAAAAAAAAATTAATGACAGGAGTTTGGAGAAACAATTAAATAAAAAATATGCCTACCTCATTTTACAGAAAGTGATATCCTCCGATTAAAAAGTGATCGAACGGAATGGTTTCGCGCGCACAAGGCACGCAGGGACGGTTTGGGGCAAGCTCCTTTTGACCCTCAGTGACTGTATATGATCAATTTTGTCTCATGTCAAGGCGTGTTGAAGGAGGAGGAGGTTCTGGTACTCGGCAGGTGTCTCCGGTTGAGGTTTTACGGGTGCGTGACTTCGTTGACTGATGTAGGTTGAACCCTCGGGTGAGGACCAGTGTGGGAGGTTGGGTCCTCTCACAAAGGTACTACCTCTCCCTGAGGGTGCAGTAGTCTTAAGTATTCGGGCAAGTATAATCTGCCACTTCGGAGAAGATGTCGACGGCGGGCCATCATTGGCAAGTATAGTCTGCTTCAGGCTGTCTGAGTCAGGTTATGGTTGGACGTCTTTGGAAACAAAACAACAACGACCCCTTTCGGGGACCACCAGAAGGAAGAACCGAACTTCCCTGGTTCGGGGACAGGCCTGCATTATCCTATTTGGTTGGGACAAAAGATGCGCAATGTGAACGCTTACAAAAAGGGGCAGAGGCAGGACGCAGGACCAAAGCTCGCCTCCCTTGAAGTGGTCGACCACTTTTAGGGATGGAGTGGAGGATGTTCAGGAACCATGGGGGTTACAGTTTCCATAACGGTTATAGTGTCTATAGCGGTTATTGGGGTGCTGGTCAAAAAGCATCTTCTGTGTACCTGCTAAAAGAAGAAGGCAGAATTAGTTTTCATTAGATTATATAAAAGATAGAAAACAAAAATGGCATACTTAGTTTTAAACAGTCTTTAAATGTGATATAATTTAGCTGAGTCGGTGAAGGCAGCCCTTTCTGGTAGAAGGCAACAGCTAAGCTGTTAATCTGCCTGTTAGTTCACGTTCTCGTTCCCTATTTCGAGGCGAAGAACAGGCTTACACACAGAGCCACACCCGGGGGTGTTACTTTCCTGTCTTGTCCTCGTTTAAAAGCCCTAGTTTTATGAACGGCCTATTTTGGATTGTCGAGGTAGCGAAGAACAGGCTTACACACAGAGCCACAGCCAGAGGTGTTACTTTCCTGTCTTGCCCTCGGTTATGTCCTAGTTAGTATTACCTTAAGTTTAGGTGTTTGCCCTCGGCTATAATTCCTTTTGATTTTTAGTTACTTTAGTTGAGTTGGTGAAGGCAACTCTTTCTGGTAGAAGGCCACAGCTGAGCTGTTAATCTGCCTGTTAGTTCACCTTCTCGTTCCCTATTTTGTATTGAGTCGAATAACAGGCTTACACACAGAGCCACAGCCGGGGATGTTACTTTCCTGTCTTGCCCTCGTTTAAAGTCCTAGTTTTATGATCGGCCTATTTAAGATAATTGAGGTAGCGAAGAACAGGCTTACACACAGAGCCACACCCAGAGGTGTTACGTTCCTGTCTTGCCCTCAGTTGTAAATCCTACTAAGTATTTCCTTAAGATTAGGCGTTTTGCCCTCGGTTATAAGTCCTAGTTAGTATTTCCTAAGTTTTGGCGTTATGGGGTTTTTGTCTGCTATCGCAAATAACCTGTAGTTCGGATATTAGTTGGCTATCGGGTTAGCCGGCCATGGTTCTTCGCGGATAGAGAGGCAAGGCGGTCTTTTATGGTGGGGATATCGGCTCTGTCGTGGAGTGTTTTGATGGGTGTATCCCATGGGGCGCGAAGGACGACCCTAAGCGTGTGATTTTGGACCTTCTGTAGTTTTCCCATATTTTTTGGTTAAGCTCAGTTAGGATGATGGCCCCGTACTCGAGTACTGGGCGCACAAAGGCTTTGTATAGTTTGAGTAGAGTAGCCTGGTTGGCTCCCCAGGAAGTTCCCTTAAGCATTTTTAATAAATTAATCCGTTTGGTTGCTTTCCTGGCAATATCGTTGGTGTGTTTGTTAAAGGATAGATTTTGATCAATGGTAATGCCAAGGAATTTTGCTTTTTGCATTCTGGGAGGACTTTATTCATTAGTTTGAGGTCAAGGTCCCGTTTTTTTGTCTTGCGAGTAAAGGTGATTCGTTGGGTTTTATTCGCATTCAGCTGGTCCTCTGTTCGAATCCCACCTGCGGCAACCGCGTTGTGTCCTTGGGCAAGACACTTCACCCCGATTGCCTACATGGGGGCACGATGACGCTGTGTACTGAGGCGTACTGCACGTCGATGGTGCGCATGTCTTCAACCAATCTAATCCTGCCTGTGCTGCGGTGCAGAGTTCAGAGTTACGATGTTGGAGAGCTGACAGTTGCTCGTCGTTGCTCGGTGGTTCTCTCCGGGTACTCCGGCTTCCTCCACCCGTAAAACTGTCACGGTCACGATTAGCCATTGTGCAAAAGTATGTGACCTTAAACACCAATAAATAAATAAATAAATATTCGCATTCAGCTTTATTCTCCATTTGACGCACCAGTGTTCTAGGTCATCGAGAGCGCGTTGCAGCGGTTTTTGGAGTAGATTGGCAGTATTATTGGAGACCCAGAGGCCCTTATCGTCCGCGAATTGGGAGACTTGAACGCGATCCTCGGAGAATTTGAGATCGTTTACGTAGATGATGTACAGGAGGGGGCTGAGGACGGACCCTTGGGGTGCCTGCTTCTGGGGGACGCTGTCGGACATTTCATTGTTTACGCTGACTTTAATTTCGCGATCATATAGGAAGGAGGAGAGTAGTCTACACTGTTTCACGGGGAGTTTCATTTTAAATAATTTGAGGCGCATTCCATTGTGCCATACAGAGTCGAATGCTTTTTCGGCGTCCAACAGGACTGCCGCGCCTATTTGCTGATTGTTAATCGCGGTTTTCATTTGAGTGACTAGGCGGTAGACATGGTCGATGCCTTCTTTACGGTTTCTATAGGCTCTTTGCCACTTATTAAAGAAATTGTTATCTTCAAGGTGCCCCCTGAATCGATTGGTAAGGATTCCCTTACCAATGCAGCTGAGGAGGCTGATTGGGCGGTAGCTGGCTGGATCAGAAGGACCCTTGTCAGGTTTTGGTATCATGACACCGATGGCTGTTTTCCAACATTTAGGAAAGTAGCCATGGGTGAGGCATGCGTTGTACAGTTTGTTCAATTTTTCGATTAGGGAATTTGGGCTTTGTTTTAGAATTTTGTAACTCACTTCGTCCTCGCCGGGTGAGGAGGAATTTCTGCACTTTTTTATGACGTTGATGATTTTGTCATTGGTGCTGGGAGTGACGAGGTCATCGTCATCCCCGTCTTCTGGCTCGTTATCGAATTTGGGGTTACGGTAGATATCCAGGTGTTCACTGATGAAGTCATCAATGGCGTTCATGATGGTGTCATCGTTGCCCGGACCTTGACACGGGCGATGCGTTTTTCTTAGGAGGTCGGCAAAGGTGTCGGCCTTGTCTTTGTCGGTGCGCGTGAAGGAACCGTCTTCCTTTTTAAGAGGTTTGGCTGCGGATTTGCGGCCTTTGTGTTTTTGCCCAGTTAGGGTTTTGAAAGAGTCCCAGAATTTTTTTTTTTGGCATCCTGGACCCCGTTTAGGTTGGCTGTTGTCTTTTCCCAGTTGGCTTGTTTTTCAGCTTGGAGGGCTTTCTTAACCTCGTCACGAAGGCGGTTGTATGTTCTTTTGAGGTCAGCTTTCTTACTGTGGTAAGTTTCGGTTTTAAGAGCGCGAAGAGCTTTCCGTTTGGTTTTGATTAGTGAGTGTGCGTCGCCCGAGATAGCATTTCTCCAGGGGCGCACTTCTTCTCTTGGGCATATTTCGTTTAGGGTTGAGTTAATAATTTTCTCTATGCCCTCGCATTGGGTTTCGATTTCAGTTGCGGGGGGGGGGGGGGGGGTGCGAGTTTAACATCGATGATGTCACGGTAGAGGTTCCAATTAATTTTTCTAAAATTTCGGCGGAGAGTGGGGGGGGGGGGGGGGTACCTGTGTGGGCCATTCCCTAGTTGGATTGAGGCATGGACTGGAAGGTGATCGCCTAGGTCATCATCGCCGACCCAGTGATCGTCGACATGATTTATCAGGGAGTCGCTGGCGATTATTAGGTCTAGGATTTCGGATGGGAATAGCGGATTGCTATTGATGTAGGTAGCTGAGCTGTCGTTTATAACCACGTGTAGGTTATGTTTTTTGTGATTTCGAGGAGGGATTCACGGTTTGGACTAGTTTTTTTGCAGCCAAAATATAAGTGTTTGGCATTGAAGTCGCCGAGGAAGATGCAGTGTTTGTATTTCCTCGTGAAAAATTCAAAGACGGTATCAGAAACAGTTTTGCTTGGGTTGTTATCATAACAAACAATCGCGATGTTTTTATTATCGACTGTGATTTCGGTTGCAATCACCTCAACATCGAGGTGATCAGTTTTTATGGTTTTAGTTTTGATGTTCTGCTTTATTAGAAGAGTAACGCCGCCTCCTTTTGAGATTTGTCGGTCTCTTCTGATAGTGCTGAGCCCACTTAGCGAGAAATGTTTGCCGGGGTGAAGCCAACTTTCACAGATACAGACAATGTCTGTATTTTCGAAATATCGGCACATTTGAAGTTTTTTATTGTTAACGCTTCTTGCGTTCCACACGGCTATTTGTAATTTATTCATGATAGGGGTTGAATTTAAGTTGGGGTGTTTTGTTAGTGATAATTTTTGGCTTTAGTTAACATTAATTGCGGCTTTGATTAGAGATTCCGAGTTTTGAGTTTTAAATAGACGGGACGCTGATCGGCTGACATCTTGACAGATGTCAGACAAATTGGTTTTAACATGTTTATTCAATACCGAGTAGAGTGCTCCTGCGACTAGGGAGTAGACAGTGTAGGGAGAAGAGGCGTTGTTAGGTTTCATTAGGTTTAGGTTTTTAAGTTGGACAAAGACAAGGCCGACATCGTTGCCGACCTCCTAAGAAAATCGTATCGCCGGTATCAAGGCCCGGGCAACGATGACACCACCATAAAAGCCATTGATGACTTCATCAATGAACACACGGAAATCAACAGTGACCCCAAATTCGATAACGAGCCGGAAGACGGGGATGACGAAGACCTTGTCACCCCCATCACCAATGACGAAATCATCAACGTCATAAAAAAGTGAAGAAATTCCTCCACACCCGGCGAGGACGAAGTGAGTTACAAAATTCTTAAACAAAGCCCAAATTTCCTAATCGAAAAACTGAACAAACTGTACAACGCATGCCTCACCCATGGCTACGGTTTCATGATACCAAAAGCCTGACAAGGATCCTTCCGATCCAGCCAACTCCGCCTCCTCAGCTGCATTGGCAAGGTATTCGAACGAATCCCTACCAGTCGATTCAGGGGGCACCTTGAAGATAACGATTTCTTTAATAAGTGGCAAAGAGCCTATGGAAACCGTAAAGAAGGCATCGAGCATGTCTACCGCCTAGTCACCCAAATGAAAACCGCGATTAACAACCAGCAAATAGGCGCGGCAGTCCTGCTAGACTTCTTCGAAAAAGCATTTGACTCTGTTTGGCACAATGGAATGCGCTATAAATTATCCAAAATAAAACTCCCCATGAAAATGCTTAGACTACTGTCCTCCTTTCTAAATGATCGCGAAATTAAAGTCAAAGTAAACGATGAAATATCCGACAGTGTCCCCCTAGAAGCAGGTACCCCCAAGGGTCCGTCCTCAGCCCCCTCCTTTACATCTTCTATGTAAACGATCTCAAATTCTCCGAGGATCGTGTTCAAGTCTCCCAATTCGCAGACGATAAGGGCCTCTGGGACACTAATAATACTGCCAATCTACTCCAAAAACCTCTGCAACGCGTTCTCGAAGACCTAGAACAATGGTGTGCCAAATGGAGAATAAAGCTGAACGCCAATAAAACCCAACGAATCACCTTCACTCGCAAGACAGGCAAACGCGACTTTGACCTGGAACTATTGGATAAAGTCCTCCCAGAATGCAAAGAGGCGAAATTTCCCGGGATCACCACTGATCAAAATCTGTCCTTTAATAAACAAACCAACGACGATCGTGTGCTAGTTGAACCCCTTCTGTTTAGCCATTTCGAGTCTGTGATGGGCTCAACGTAGAGGTTCTTCTTCTAATACTATAAATTATAATTGGAGCTAATCGAATCGGCAAGATCGTCTGCTAGTGAAGACATCACTATCCCATCCAACTAAAATCTCTAACATTCAGACTATTCCAGACATGTCATACTTGTATATATATATCATAGCCTTTTTCTGCTCCTTACATCACTCATTCTCCAAATGCTCCAAATGCTACTTACATGTATCGTTTCCTGTCACAAAGCCCAGGAAGGTTCCACACATTACAGCCTACATTCCGGTTTAGTCCCACTCTTGAGGTGCGGTTCTCCTAAATACCAGAACTCACCAGAACCGCACAGAACACCCCCCCCCCCCCCCCCAGAACTCCCCTCTAAATTACATTTGCGCAGTATTTTACGACGTAGTATGTTTATTTTATGTAATAAACCTTCCAGGAAAGAAGAACAGAAGTAAATTAATTCTTATAGTCGCCTTTGTCTAGGCGGTTCTGGGGGTGGGGGGGGGGGGGGGTGGGGTCTGGTATTTAGTATTTTCTCCTAAATACCAGAAAACCCTCAGATTTTCCACAAAGAACCTCCTCTAAGTTACATTTACACATTGTTTTCGAAGAAAAGATTCCATTTCCAGACTGTCTTAGAGTTCTGAGGAAAACTAAAACATGATTTATTCTCAAATTTGCTCTCTTTTCAGCTGAACATTTAAAATTTAGTCAAGGGAGTTAACTCGGAATTTTGCATTCACTGATTGATTTGGCTAATCGAACTCGAGCCTACATCATTGCTCGAGTATCGAAAATCTTCAACTTGTTAATAGTTCATAGAAAACGAAATGCATCCAGTAAATTAGGTCTGGATCTCGCTGAAGATTCGGACTAGACCTAATTCACTGAACTCATTCTGTAAATTTCTAGCACTCAACCAGTTAAAAAGTAGGATGGTATTGTACTTAGACACCATGGTATATCAGAAACACACTGGGATATCATGGTATTTGGGGCACACACATGAAAGGGGCTTGTTCCCCATAAGAGGCTTGTTCCCCAAAGGGGCTTATTCCTCATACCGTCCCTGCGCGCCTTCGGCGCGCAAAACCATTCACATGAAAGTCGCTCGATAAGTGAATATTAAATACAATAAAATTAAAATGAAACTAATTTTGACTCATTTCTGACCAAGGCCGTTTCCTTTGACCTTGTTTTTGATGATAATTCGGTGAAATTGGGTAGTAAACGGGTGTAATTGGTTGATCGGACTTATTGGGAAGTATTGAGTAAATTGAAGCGCCATTACATGACCACCTCATCAAGCAAAATGTTGATCGCAACTTGCAATCAACATTTTGCTTGGCGTGGTGATCACTTAATAATAACTCTTTGGCCAGCCGCTGATTTGTCGCGGTCCTCATAAGAGAAGGCCATCATTCCCCCTGCACCCCAGCCCCTCTTCCCCTCCTCTCCTCCCAGCATTCAGATATAAACTGCTTAATAGTGTCCCTCACTTCCTCTTTTTCAATTTCTTCAATAAGCATTCCTACCCTCTCCCTCGTGTCCCCCTTCAGCCATCTATCCTTTGTTTCTTCACCCCACTTCTGCATTATTCTTCCAGTAAATTTTATTCTATGAGGTATATACTGAGGGCATTCCAAGAGAAAATGTTCCAGGGTCTCCACTACTCCAGAGTGGCACATTTGGCATCCCTTTTCCCCATCTCTCCCAATTTTTCCCCGAAGCTCCAGTGATCTTGATCTCAGTTTGAAGAGCAGTGACCCTCCAAAGGTGCCATCTAGGTACTTCTCAAAAGCTGGCTTTTCTTTATATTGTAACCCCTGCAGTGATCTTTTCACGCTAACCCCTGCTCGCCAGTTTCGATTGCAATCTTCCATGACTCTCTCTTTGACAAACCTTTTGCCTTCTTTCATTCCTACTTCTATGTTTGTGACCTCTATAGAGTAATTGTCCATTAGTTCCCTCACATGTTTTGACCACCCCGTTTCTATATTAGAATTCCAAATGGTATCGAGCATCAATTTGCACCACCGGTTGTCAGGCAGGTTTCTCAAGTAGTTAAAGTAACACAGTTTTCCCAAATCTACCCTGTCCTTGATTTTCATCCACCCAAGCTCCCCAAGGGTGCGTTGTGTTTATATTTAAATGCACAGGTTTCTTGCAAGATGTGTTTATATTTGTACGGGTTTCTTTTTTCATGACTTTCTTGTTATTTTGTATAATATTATATATCTTTGAGTATACCATGTGCCAGTCTTGAGACGAATAAAAAAAAATAATTTTTTAAAATTTTGGACTTAATTCAGAAATACCAGAAATAAATTGACAATGAGATTTCCGTGGGTCAATCACAGGAATAGCCCGATTGCGATCGGCCAAGCGTCAAGCAAATGCCGACACAGGTATGAATTGGTGAATAAATTAAATTTCAATTTCCTATTGAATGTTAAAAGAAACTGGAAATGGAATATTTTCCCCAAGAGCAGCGTGCAAATGTCATTTAGAGGGTGGTTCTTTGGAATTTAGGAGAAAAATACTAAATACCAGAACCCCTCAGAACCGCCTAGACAAAGGCGACTATGAGAATGAATTTACTTCTATTCTTCTTTCCTGTAAGGATTATTACATAAAATAAACATATTTAATCGTAAAACACTGCGCAAATGTAATTTAGAGGGGGTTCTGTGCGGTTCTGGGGGGGGGGGGGGTTCTGTGCGGTTCTGGTATTTAGGAGGACCCTTGAGGTGTACTAGTAGGATTAATCAGGGAAGGTCCATCTCAGACAATGGCTGATTTGGGCACATATAGAAAAAGAGTGGGTCTGTTTTACCCAATGCCCGCATGGAAAAGCGCCACCAAAAAATGTCTCTACTTCTCCGAAGTACTGTTTGCAAATACCCTGTGCCGCTTCGGTGCAAAAGACATAACACTGATGCTGTTACTCAACGTCATAAGGGGGCGCAGTGGCTCAGTCGGTAGCTCAGTAGGTAGAGGTGCAGGCTGCAAGCCGAGAGGTCCTCGGTTCGAATCCCACCTGCGGCAACCGCGTTGTGTCCTTGGGCAAGACACTTCACCCCCATTGCCCACGTGAGGGCACGGTGGCGCTGTGTACTAAGGCGTACTGCACGTCGATGGTGCACTTGTCTTCAACCAATGCTAACCCTGCTTGTGTGGAGTTAGTATGTTGGGGAACTGACAGTTGCTCGCCGTTGCTCGGTGGTTCTCTCCCGGTACTCCGGCTTCCTCCACCCGTAAAACTGTCATGATTAGCCATTGTGCATAAGTATGTGACCTTAAACACCAATAAATAAATAAATAAATACTCAACGTCATAACAACTTGTAATTTGAACACAGATCACAACTACCACCCCGTACTGTACTCATTTCAGCCTGGGTGGAATAAAACGAATTCACAGCTGATGTTCTGACCCCCCCCCCCCTCCCCTCCTCCCAGAATAAGTTATGTCCCATATTAATTTGTGGGAGCGCGGTGGCTCAGTAGGTAGAGGTGCAGGCTGCAAGCCGAGAGGTCCTCGGTTCGAATCCCACCTGCGGCAACCGCGTTGTGTCCTTGGGCAAGACACTTCATCTCCATTGCCCGCGTGGGGGCACGATGACGCCGTGTACTAAGGCGTACTGCACGTCGATGGTGCGCATGTCTTCAACCAATCTAACCCTACCTGTGCTGCAGTGCGGAGTTACGATGTTGGGGAGCTGGCAGCTGCTCGTCGTTGCTCGGTGGTTCTCTCCGGGTACTCCGGCTTCCTCCACCCGTAAAACTGTCACGGTCATGATTAGCATAAATATGTGACCTTAAACACCAATAAATAAATAAATATTAATTTGTCCCGTCACAGTTGGTCCCGTCCTTGTACATGCTGTTAGCTTCATATATTAATAAATTTATCAGGCAACACTCAACATCAAGTTCCGATCTTGATAGTTTTTCCATTGGGTCGCCTTCCGAATCTAAGTCGAACTTTCTAAAATTGTTTCATCTGAACATTCAAAGTTTAAAGCCGAAACTTGATCTTGTACGGTGTGAAGCAATTGATTATGATATTTGTGTTTTCACTGAATCGTGGCGCGGTGAGTCCGATGAAAACTCGAACCTGCAAATCCAAGGTTTTCAGAACCCAATCAGAAAACACCGACCAACCAGAGGTGGTGGTGTAATAGTGCATGTTAGAAACACACTGTCCTTCAAATGTCGGCAAGACCTCGAAGTTGCAAACCTGGAATGCATTTGGCTACAAGTTGACAATAACAACCAAAGCTTTTTACTTGGATCCTTTTATTGCCCGCCGGACTCCGATAATAATGTCTGGGAACTCATTTCCGAATCCTTGGAGCGGGCGATAGATTCCAATATAAAATACGTCGTATTAACAGGAGATTTTAATGACGATCAAATGACACCACAGCCAGGGCCAGTTAAAGATATACTGAAGCAATATAATTTATCTCAAGGTGCGAGACAACCGCCATTCTTCAACCTCGACAACATTGTTGGATCTCATAATCACAAATCACCAGTTTGTTGAAGACCCCTTTTATGCTGAACTTAAACGATATCATTGTCCTGTCGTGGCCGAACTTAAATTTCCAACAAAACATAATTATTCAGTCAAGCGACAACTATGGCTCTATATGTAAAAGCCGATTTCACCGCATTTAATAAGTGCATTGTGGATACGGATTGGGAAGACACTTTATCTTTGAAGTCGACAGTCGCAGTTGTTGATCATTTTACAACACTCTTAGGTAAGATGACTTCTAATTTTATCCCTAGGTAACAAACGAATCTCAACCAGACCAAATGAGCCCAGGTGGATACATGCTGGAATAAAGCGTCTAATTCGTCAGCGAAAGCGCCTTCATCGCCTAACGAAGCTAAAAGACACGTGCATGCCTAGGAGAAATATCGTAAAAAAAGAAATGAAACTACCTCTTCTGTAAGGGAAGCCAAGGCCAGATATTTTAGTGACATTGAAAATACACTGAAATCCCGTACAGTATCAGCCCAGCATTGGTGGGAAACACTAACATCTCTCATCGGCAGTAAAACCTCGGAGATACCAGATCTCCACCACAACCAGTGGCGGCGCCAGAAATTTTTTTTTTGTGGGGGGGGGGGGGGGGGGGGGCAACTAGGGGGCAGACTCCCATGAAGGGGGGCAAATACGTAAAGGATCATATCATTACTTTGTTATGAGGTAGTCCAAACTTGGACCCAAAGTCCGTAATATACTTTTTTGGCTTGGTACGTCCTGTGGACGTACCAAACCCAAAAATTATATTACGGACTTTGGGTCCAAGTTTCGACTAAATGTAATGGTAATTAGCGGCCCTCCTTTCAAAAAATCCTGGATCCGCGTCTGGTGGGTCTGTGCGTGAGAGAGAGAGAGAGAGAGAGAGAGAGAGAGAGAGAGAGAGAGAGAGAGAGAGAGAGAGACTCATAATGCCCGTCTGTCATAATGCCATGAATTTTTTTAGTTTTTAGACAAGGGATATGGATAGACATGCCTTTGTTGGCTCATAACTTATTTATAACTTATAAGTATCTGCATCCGAGTCTTTAAATCTCTACTGCCTGGATGTGTTCATCAGCTAGTCTGAGGCTTTGGGCTAAGTGTGTATGGGAAATTATTGGGAATAAAAAAAAGAGAGGGGTGTGTGTGTGTGTGTGAGAGAGAGTGACTGAATGTGTTTGTGTGTGAGGGTGGATGGAAATGCATGGAAATGCATGCGAGATGGTTGGGGGGGGGGGGGGGGCAACTAGGGGGGGGGGGCAAAGCCTTCGTTTGGGGGTGGGGTGGGGAGCAAATGCCCCCCCCCCCCCCGTAGCGCCGCCACTGACCACAACGGTCAAATACTCAGCTCAGAAGTCGAAAAGGCCGAAGCTTTCAACGAGTTCTTTTGTTCGATATCAAATGTCACTGATTCCAATGTTGTACTCCCACCACTGGTATTCGACCCCACTCGTCCAATCCTCGAAAATATCACCCTTACCCCAAAAGACGTCCTCATTGAAGTCACTCAACGTCTCGAAAGCATGTGGTCCCGACAAAATAAGCCCAAGAAATCTCAAGAATACTCAGATAGCTTAGCCAAACCATTGACTATAATCTTCAACCGCCCCCTAAGTGAAAGTTTTTTAACCCCCCCCCCCGCAATGGAAAAAGGCAAATGTTTCTCCGATATTCAAAAAGGAGTCCCCTAGCCTCGTGACAAACTGTCACCCTATCTCTCTTTTGAGCTGTATCGGGAAAGTCTTTGAAAGATGCATATTCAAAAAAGTGAGCGCCTTCCACAACACAAACTCCCTGCTGACCCGATTCCAATCTGGGTTTATGCCCAAAGACTCCACAGTCCTTCAGCTGAGTGAAATGTACAATACAGTCAGCGGTGCCCTTGATGAGGGGAAAGAAATACGATTTGTTTTCTGTGATATCAGTAACGCGTTTGACAACGTATGGCACAAGGGATTACTATTCAAATTGGAAAAGATAGGAATTGCAGGACAATTGCTCCGGTGGTTCAAGTCATATTTGGAGGATAGACAACAATGTGTAGTTATCAGGTCCCACTCCTCCGAATGGAGAAAAGTCTGTGCGGGTGTTCCCCAAGGATCAATACTGGGTCCCCTCCTTTTTTAATATACATAAATGACATTGTTGACGACGTCTTCTGTAACATTAGTCTAGTTGCGGATGACACATCCATTTACCTCATTGTTGAAGACCCTGGTAGAACTGCAAAACTTATAGGAGATGACTTAAGGGGGATTGAGAATTGGGCAAGTCAATGGTTAGTACATTTTAACCCGACTAAGACTGAATCACTGATAATTTAGTGTAGAGTTTCTGGTGCAATACATCCTCCTCTGGGTATGTCAGGCACTATCATAAGAGAGGTTAGCAGTCACAAACATCTTGGTCTAATCTTCAAAAACCGTGGTTCGTGGAGAGATCATATCGCTGATATAATATCGAAAGCCTGGAAAAGAATATCCCTTCTCAGGAAATATTAATTTTCTCTCGACCGTAAAACCCTGGAAAAAATTTACTTTGCCTTTGTACGCCCCGTGCTCGAATATGCGGACACTGTTTGGGATAACTGTTCTGAAAGGGAAGTAACAGAGTTGGAAAAAATTCAGGTTGAGGCTACCTGAATAGTTACCGGAGCAACTAGAAGTGCCAAAAAGATTCATTATATGCCGAAGCGGGGTGGGAAAAGTTGAAAACTCGAAGAGAAAATCATAAACTAAAACAATTTTATATGAAAGTGTCAATAACACTGTAGTTTAACTTGTGTGTTGTGTCTGATGAAAAGGATAATGTTCAATGTTTATGAAAGGATTATGAAATAAGACAAGAATTGTGATAATTGGGAATATGCTCATTTCTGTTCCCCGTATGCTATGTTTTTGATAAAAATAATATGAGGTGTGCACTGTACTAAAGATCTGAGGGGTGGGTTAATATGACCTCACAGTTGATGTATGTTGCCCTCACAGTTAACGTATATCAACGAAAGTTACCAAATTACAGTGAAATTATTCCAAAACGAGTCATCCTATCAAGTTACATTGAAATCCCTTCATAAATATGGACTGTAGACTGTGCTAAAGGTTTTCGGGCTTCGAGCCCCTGTAGCCGTCAGTTTCCCAATTGTGCCCAAAGGGGACGTTCTCATCTAGACATTATATGAAGTCAACCTACCAAGTTACAATGAAATCCCTTCATAAATATGACCCGAAGACTGTGCTAAAGGTTTTCAGGCTTTAAGCTCGGGCAGCCATCATGGCTGAATGATTGCAACCAAAAGGGGACATTCTCATCTGGACATCATCTGAAATCCCTCCATAAATCTGACCTGTAGACTGTGCTCAAGATTTTCGGGCACCTGTAGCCATCACAGTTGACCAACCACGACCAAAAGGGGATGTCATCATCTAGGCATTTTATGGAGTCAACCTAGCAAGTTACAATGAAATCCTTCCATAAATACGACCTACAGACATGCTAAAGGTTTTTGGACTCGATCAGCCATCAAGGCTGAATGATTGCGACCAAAAGGGGACGTTCTCATCTAGACATTATTTGGAGTCATCCTACCAAGATACAATGAAATCCCTTCATAATTATGACCTGTAGACTGTTCTAAAGGTTTTCGGGCTTTGGGCCCTGTAGCTGTCACAGTTGCCCAATCGTGTCCAAAAGGGGACATCCTCATCTAGACATTATATGAAGTCAAACCTACCAAGTTACAATGAAACCCCTTCATAAATATGACTTGTAGACTGTGCTAAAGGTATTTGGGCTTGGGCAGCCATAATGATTGAATGATCGCAACCAAAAGGGGACATTCTCATCTGGGCATCATCTGGAGTGATCCTACAAAGTTACAATGAAATCCCTTCATAAATATGACCTGTAGACTGTGCTCAAGATTTTCGGGCTTCGGGCAAGTGTAGCCTCCACAGTTGACCAATCATAAACAAAAGGGGATGTCATCATCTAGGCATTATATGGAGTCAACCTAACAAGTTGCACTGAAATCCTTCCATAAATGCGACCTATAGACTATGCTAAAGGTTTTCGGGCTTTAGGCTCGGGCAGCCATCATGGTTGAATGATCGCAACTAAAGGAGACAATCTCATCTGGGCATAATTTGGAGTGATCCTGCGAAGTTACAATGAAATCCCTTCATAAATATGACCTGTAGACTGTGTTCAAGGTTTTCGGGCACTTGTAGCCATCATAGCTGACCAATCACGACCAAAAGGAAAGGTCATCATCTAGGCATTATATGGAGTCAACCTAACAGATTACAATGAAATCCTTCTATAAATATGACCTTTTGCCAATGCTAAAGGTTTTTTTGGGCTCGGGCAGCCATCAAGGCTGAATGATCACGACCAAAATGGGACGTTCTCATCTAGACATTATTTGGAGTCATCCTACCAAGTAACAATGAAATCCCTTCATAAATATGACCTGTAGACTGTGCTAAAGGTTTTTGGGCTTTCGGGCCCCTTTAGCCGTCACAGTTGCCCAATTATGCCCAAAAGGGGACGTTCTCATCTAGACATTATATGAAGTCAACCTACCAAGTTACAATGAAATCCCTTCATAATTATGGCCTGTAGACTGTGCTAAAGCTTTTCAGGCTTCGGGCTTGGGCAGCCATCATCGTTGAATGATCGCAACCAAAGGGGACAATCTCATCTGGGCATCATCTGGAGTGATCCTACGAAGTCACAATGAAATCCCTTCATAAATATGACCTGTAGACTGTGCTCAAGGTTTTCGGGCTTCAGGCACTTGTAGCCATCACAGCTGACCAATCACGACCAAAAGGGGATGTCATCATCTAGGCATTATATGGAGTCAACATAACAGGTTACAATGAAATCCATCTATAAATATGACCTTTTGCCTATGCTAAAGGTTTTTGGGCTCGGGCACCCATGAAGGTTGAATGATCACGATCAAAATGGGACGTTCTCATCTAGACATTATTTGGAGTCATCCTACCAAGTTACAATGAAATCCCTTCATAAATATGACCTCTAGACTGTGCTAAAGGTTTTCGGGCTTCGGGCCCCTGTAGCCGTCACAGTTGCCCAATCACGTCCAAAAGGGGACTTTCTCATCTAGACATTATATGAAGTCAACCCACCAAGTTACAATGAAATTCCTCAATAAATATGACCTGTAGACTGTGCTAAAGGTTTTCGGGTTTTGGGTTTGGGTAGTCATCACGGTTGGCAGATTACGCCCAACTGGGGAAATTCTCATCTAGACATCATAAGGAGTCATCCTACCAAGTTACAATGAAATCCCTCCGTATTAAACATGACCTGCAGACTGTGCTAAAAGGTTTTGGGGTTTCGGGCTTGGGCAGCCATCATGGTTGATAGATCATGCCCAAAAGGGGACGTTCTCATCTAGGCATTATACAGAGGCATCCTACCAAGTTACAATGAAATCCCTTCATAAATACGACCTGTGACTGTGCTAATGGATTTCGGGTTTTGGGCTCGGGCAGCCATACCGGTTGCCCGATCGCGACCAAAAGGCGACGTTCTCATCTAGACATGACCCCAAACCTGCATATGAAATTTCGTGACGATCAGACAAGAACTGCGGGGTGTAACCCGTGCTAAAGGAAAATGTGAACAGACTAATAGACTCACAGACTTCCGCACGCGTGATGGCAATAGCTTATCTTGACTGTGTCAAGTTAAGCTAAAAATCAATACAGTTAGCTTGTTCATTGGAAGTGAAAATCAATACAATCTTACCCAGTGCAATGCAAATTGCCCATGGTGTACGGTTTGTTAGTACACGTGGCCCTTTGCCATTCACTGTCTCATGTGCTAATACTACCAACATCCGTACCCTCACTATTGACCCACCTATTGGCATGTTACAATTACCCCCAAAATGTTCTGCTACTAGTGCCACCATTCAAATGATAGCATATTTACATGGAAATGCCAACGAATTTTATGATGCCATGGAAACAAATTATTAATTAATCATAACACCACAAACTTCCGCTTATAGTCCCCATTGTTTACGAAATTTCCGTCTTTGACAAACAGCTTAAGGACGTCGATCCAATTCCAATGGAATCATTCATTGATCAACTTGAACACCTTGATACGATATCGGAGACGGATACAAAATCCTGGTTACCACCTTGGGGTTACGGTATCTCCTATGCGGTATTTGCCTTCATAGTAATAGGATGTGTTGCATACTGTTGCTGTAGAAAACAGCTCTGTTTAAAGCTGCGTAATTGGTGCAGGAGGCGTGAAGCCGCTCGTATCCGAGAACGCAGGCCGGCGATGATTCGATGTTTACTGTAAGAAATGCAAATTAACCAAGACCGCCAACTTGAGGCTATTCATTGAGTGAGTTGTTCATGCAGGACCAGGTTCCGAACCTATGCGGAACACAGACCCAAATGAGTACTTGACAGCGACACCAGCCTGTCCAATGAAACCAGAAGAGATTGAAATGGAAGAATTATCACCTGAACGAGATGCAGAGACCGGCGAGTTCTTATATGCAGAGCCCTGTGTTCTGTTTACGACCAGCCCTGAGTACATCACACCAGTTCCATAGCAAGTGAAGTGAGGTGTACATAGACACAATAGACTTTGGTTGACAAAGCAATTCTATAGATATATAGACAGTGTAATCAGTGTTTCTGTAATCAAAGGTGTTTCATGTATATCCTATATCCTAGTCAGATAGTTGAATGTGAGTGACCAGACCTTTTCAACCTTTTAGAAAGGTAGTCGGTATATTCGACGTTGTATTAGTAGAATTAGTAGGATTCTAGTCCATGAGTCCTTTGCTATGTGATGATACTTCTACGTCACACTGAGTTTGCTGCAAAGCAATCCTGGTCATAGAGTAGTACTAAGTTCGTTTTCTGGAGTTTTCTTGTTCCCACAAGAAAACTTTGGTGAAGGGAGTTGTGTAACAGAGTCAACGTGGATTGAGTCATCTGGAAGGGTTAAGCGTGTGTCGCTTAAGCATTTATATTTTATTTTCGTCAAGCCTCAATAAGTGTTAACATATACAGAGAAGTAATGAGAACTTAATATTGTATTCTGATGGAATTAATATTTTATTCTGATGGAAGCAGGATTTTAATTATGATTGAAATATTGATGTATCTTTCTCACGATCATCGAAGTAATTAGGAAGTGTCATACACTCCTTGACATCTGTAAACGGATCTATAAGTGGATGGAAGTGTCATACACTCCTTGACATCTGTAAACGGATCTATAAGTGGATGCTGTTAAGATTGTTTAGACTTATGGTCTCCATGTGATGTCACTGTGGTTTGGCAGTTTCTGTAAAGAACATTTGAGAAACTTTCAACCCACACTGTTCGGTTCGTGACGCACATGATTGACGTCATAGACAAAGTCCACAGTAGGTGTGGGCTGGCTGTTTGTGATATAAGTCGATGTTTGCCACGAATCCGGCAGTGCTTTTTCCATCCAGCACCCAGTGTATCCTCCATCTAGAGCACCGCAGTAGCACTTACACTTTGAGAGTGAGAGAGAGCACTAAGAGAGGCCAGTTTTCATTTTTGTTTAGACTTATTAAAATTATAACCACCATACCGATTCAGAGTGGTCAGTTGACTGAAGTTACAAAGAACCTGCTCCCAGCCCTAAAGCGATGTGCAGCCATTGGAAAAGGAGATCAGTGGACAGCAGACTGGGCGAGACCACAGAGGAGAGGATTCCCTCCAGAATCTAGGCGATCAAGAACAGGAAAGAACCGCTACTACTTTGGTAGGGAGCCACAGCCCTATCGAATGAGGTTTTCAAACACAGTAACCCTCGCACATCCAGTTGTCTGGTGTCACAATGGCCAGGCGCGCTGCCCACCCGAGGTGACCTCACGATCCGTAGTATTACACTCACTCGGAACAACAAAACCAAGAGAAATAGGCCGATGAAATCGTCAGATGTGTACCCGTACGCGCAACTAGTAGAAAGCTGTATGACGGAGGGCCACCACGGATGCTGACATTATGTACACCATACAAGGTATGGGTACATATAGAAATGGATTGGAGGAGTGTCTAATTTGATGGATAAAAGGTTAATATCTCCGGATCAAATTATCAGATTTACATAAAAAACTATACAGCACAGCACATCAGTAACCTGAATAAATATATAAAGAAACATGACAATCGGATTGATCTTTTTTGAGTTATCTCATGCCAAAGGGCTTGGAGGAATTTTCAATTTGAAGGATAAATGGGTAATATCTCAGGATTAAATTATCAGATTTACACCAAAAACTATACAGCTCGGCAAATCAGTAACCTGAACACAAATATAAAGTAACTTGACAATCCAAGCAATATTTTTCAAGTTATC